>BHFT01022804.1:0-68538 GCA_004320025.1 Laticauda laticaudata | reverse complement strand
ATAGAAAATCCAGCAATGAGAAAAAAACATTACTTTGACATTCCTGTTTAAAATCGCTGCTTAATCACTTCTGTCAACATTTTTACAGATTCTTTCTTTTCCTTAGGGTGTCCTTTCAGATCTTAGAACAAAGAAAAAGTTCTCACCAAACCGGCACACTCTCTCTTTCTGTTCTCTTTGGTTTCGTAGCTGTCTCAACTTCAGCAGCTTTAATGGCTGCCTCTTTTCCACTGGCAAAAAGAGCTTCTCCTGGATCTACCAGGGACTTTGCGGTATCCCTGGGATCGGCAGGATGCGCTCTTCATTTTCTCCGTCTCTTCGGGATGGTTTAGATTTGATAGGACTGTCCAGGAGCAAAGATATCGGCAGCGATCTCAGACCTCCGAGATCACATGCCGTATCGTCGTGATGCCAGCTCCGCCCTCTCCCAGGGGGAAGATACTTCTAATGTAATCTACTCTGGGATCCCCTACATGGATTGCTCCTGTGACTATGTGGGACAGAGTGGAAGGAAGCTAACCACCAGGTTTCAAGAACACAAGTGAGCAATCAAATAAGGAGACCTGAACTCGTTGGGAGCCTCACACTGTAATGAACAAGGACATACATTCAATTTCACAGCTACTAAGATTGTTGGCCAAGCAGGCACAATAATAGCCAAGGAAGTGATTGAAATCCAGGAAATGGAACCCTTGTTCCAGGAGCCAACAGGAGTGCTGATTTACCACCAGTTTATCAGGTCCTGGGAGCTAAGGACTTGGCAGCACAAAGAAACAACAGCCATCAACTTAATAGCCAGCCATCAATCACCTCCCTCTCTGGATCCAGACAGAGAAGAAGCTTCTCAGATGAGATGAGAAACATCTTCAGAGAAAAACCAGAAAGACAAGTTTCCTCTTGAAAAAAGCACCTTTGGGACTACCACAAGCTGGAGGACAGAGAACCTCCATGGACAATTAACAATCACCTCATTCCTTACCTTGTTTGGTAGAATAGCATCTATTTCCTCTTGCAGCTTCTGCTGAACATCTGGATGAGTGGCTAAGTTGTAGGCCATGTAACCAAGAGAATTACTGGTGGGTTCATATCCAGCAAAAACGAAGATAAACGCCTGGGCTAGAATTTCATTATCAGTCAGGCCTGCAAAATAGAAATAAAAATGAATAGGGTGATAGAGTACGGAAAATTTACTGCGGGCAATCATTATGACTTCGTACCAAGGATAATAATGGGCCTTGCCTCATATTGTTTTATGTACTTCGAAACACAGCTAAAAGATGTCAAACATCCTAGGGCATCAAAGAACAGCATTGATTGATGCTGACTTTGCTTTAAAGAGAAAAAAAGTCACATATGTGTCTTTTGTTGTTATTCTTTGAATCATCTGTTTTTTGGAAAAGAACTTCTCGCTAGAGTTCACGATAGACTTTGGAAGTGCCGTTGATTGAGACTTGGAAGATCTACTGGTGGGGGGAGTCTTATCTTGCCAAAGTTTTTAAAAATATGATGCTAAATTGTGGAAATTAGCATGTGATCTACTCCAGTGACAGGATTATCTTGGAGAAAAATCTATCAGTGGGGCTGCTAAAAGATTATAATGACACCTAATGAATCAGTCAAGTATGAGGCTATAGAACTGAGACAGTGGGTCTTAAGCAAATTACTTCCAATGAACCCCATCACACATTTAACAGAATAACAGAGTTGGAAGGGACCTTGGAGGTCTTCTAGTCCAACCACTTGGTCAAGCAGGAAACCCAGACAAGTGGATGGTCAGTCTCTTCTTAATATTTATTGGCTGTTTATCATCATGAATTACTAGTAGGGTAGCTAGGACCAGGCCTCCAAGATCACTGCAGATGAGGACTACATCCATGAAATTAAAAGATGCTTGCTCCTGAGGAGTAAAGCTACAGCAAACCTGGACAGCCTACTAAAAAGCAGAGACATCCCCCTGCCAACAAAAGTGTGTAGAATCAAGGCTACGGTTTTCCCAATTGCAATGTGTGGCTGTGAAAGTTGGACCATTAGGAAGGCTGAGCACCAAAGAATGGAGGCCTTTGAACTATGGTGTTGGAAGAGAAGATTCCTGAAAGTCCCTTGGACTGCAAGGCAATCCAACCGGTCAGTCCTAGAAGAGATCAACGAAGGCCAGATCCTGAAGATGAAACTCAATGACCTTGGCCATCTCATGAGAAGTAAAGACTCCCTGGAGAAGAGCTTAATGCTCGGAATAATGGAGGGAAGGAGAAGAAGAAGAAGAAGAAGAAGAAGAAGAGAAGAAGAAGAAGAAGAAAAGGAGGGTGAGGAGGAGGAGGCAGGGAGGAGGAGGGGAGAGGAGGAGGAGGAGGAGGAGGAGGAGGAGGAGGAATCATGGAAACAGTTGGCATGGAAGCAGAGCTTCAATGGATTCCAGGGGATGGTAGAGGACAGGAAGGCCTGGAGGAATATTGTCCATGGGGTTGCAATGGGTTGCAACAACAAGCTAGGACTTATCAATATACCAGTACACCACAATATTTAGAAAATGCATAACGGTAAACAGGAACGGGTCAATATTACCTTTATATGTGTGATCCAGTCCATTGCTTGTAGAGTTTTTGTTATTGTTTATGGAGTCCTTATTGTTGTTTTGGGAGGCAATCATCATNGTCAATATTACCTTTATATGTGTAATCCAGTCCATTGCTTGTAGAGTTTTTGTTATTGTTTATGGAGTCCTTATTGTTGTTTTGGGAGGCAATCATCATCTGGAGGAAATCCATCCGGCTCTGGGGATCAAATGAATGGACCCATGAAAACTGACATGCAAGTTTCAACCACAAAGGTGGCTTTTAGGTATACTATCAGACAAGGATTATGACAAAGCGACCACATACTTAGTGTTACACATACTGATGGCAGCAAGGATTACACATGCTAAATACTAGAAAAATATGAATACCCCACCAGATAAGATTTTAATTAGGAAAATTTGGGACTGTGTTGAAATGGATAGATTAACTTTAAAAATTAAAGACAAAGATACTTCAGAATACTTTCGAACATGGAATAAATTCTATGAATGGATAGAGAAAAGAGGTAGAAATTAGAGAAAGTAAGATTATGAAGGTTAAAATTATAGATAGTGAAAGTAAAGAAGTAGATAAATATAAATGTAGTAATTGATAAAAATGTAATTAGCTTAATGTAAGAAGAACAAACCTAGATCAATTCTCTGTTATTAATAGCATTTATTATTGTTATGAGCTTGTATGTTGAGATTTATTACTGACATATGTTGGTTGTGTTTTATTTGTAAATAATGCTCTGCCAATACACTGTTATTTAAAAATGTTTATGAATGAAAATTTATAAAAATAAATTAAAAAGAAAAAAGAAATCTGACACATAAGAAGGCAACTTGGGTGTCACTAAGCATTAAGGGAACAGAGGTAGGGACAAAATAAGGGTAGCCCTCCCCATAAAACCTTTTCATTTAGCGACCATTTGAAGTTACAGCAGCCTTGAAAACAGCATGAGTGTTTTTCACACTTATGACCATTGCAACATCCCCTTGGTCACATAATCAAAATTCAGATGCTTGGCAACTGACTCATATTTATGACGGTTGCAGTGTCATAAATATGAGTGACCTTCTGACAAGCAGAGTCAACAGGGAAGCTTAAAAAATCTTGTAACAAACTTAACAACTGCAGTGATTCACTTAACAACAGTGGCAAGAAGGGTCATAAAATGGGGCAAAACTCACGTAACAAAGAAATTTTGGATTCAATTGAAATTGTAACTCTCGGACTATCTGTATATGAGCAAATTCTTTTCCTTGGAGAACACTTTGCTCAGCTGACAGCAAACAGCACTCCTTACTACGGTAGCCCTGATGATGTTCCCTAGTTTGGTAGTGAAACGTCTGCAAGAAAACCAGCAGGCTCAGAGAGCACCAAAGAGCCTTCACTTTGGTCAGGATTTTCTTGCCCAAATCCGTTACATTTCAGCAAAATCTTGGTGCTTACCCCTTTGCCTTCTTTCAGTCGTGATTCCTTCATTTTTGAAAAAGATTCGGTGAAGAAGTTCAGAGCTTCCCGTGAAAAAGGGGTTATGTTCAAGGTCCCAAAAATTGTCATGAGACTTGGGAACATAACTGAAAAAGAAATTAATTGTGAAAAACACTGCCATGTCCCTGGAGGAAAACAATATTTTATAATACATTTGTTTCTTTCCTTTGAGTACCCAAGGTGAGCAATGAATAAACATTAACAAGATTTATTCAAAAGGCCACACGCCAATGGCTGTTTGGCGGGTGCATTAAGAACCTCTGGATTATGCAAAGATGCACTGCATCCTTTTCTACGAAAATACAGTGCAAGATTGTGTTTGTATCACAGCACGAGAAACTCAAAGCAGTGCCATTATCCCTCATTAATTGGGAGCAGGCAACTTGCAACCTTGGGTTGATACCTGCTGCTCGGTTTAATTTCATTTTCAAAAGCTGTCCGCAAAAGATGAGTCCAAGCTCCTCAAAAAAAAAAAAGGGAAAGAGGAACAGCGACGGAGAAGGAGACGGGCGGATGGACGAAAAGAGGCCCATCTATAGAACAATGAAATTAGATTGCACCAAAGTTTTGGGCTATGCACGTAATCCCAGTCATGCAATCTTCTTTGAGTCAATTGCAATCAAAACAAAGCCTCTCTTCAGAGAAGGAAGGTTTCCTGTCTCTAATCTGCTACAATATCCTACCAGTCAATAACTACTTCACCTTCAACTGCAACAATACAAGAGCACACAATACACAAAACTATCCACCATTGACCTCACCCCATTCCTAAGAGGCCTGTAAGGGGCGTGCATAAGGGCACCATCGTGCCTCCCACCCCTGTCCTATTGTCCCCATTTATTCATACCTGTTTCTTGTATTCTTACTCATGTTTATACTCATATTCTAACTCATGTTTCTTACTCATGTTAATACCTATTATCTTGAAAGCGATTGACAAATCAAATCAAACAAATAAAATAATCTCAAATGCAGCAGAAGGTCCTGCCAAGAGACAAAACGGAGAGGCAAAATTTCTCTGGACCAGTTAGGGAAGACTATCCTGGATTCCAGAGAGCAGAACTTACATGCAAGAATGATTAGTGGATCAAAAGCTTTGAACTTAGTTAGCTTCTTGATCTGCTTGACGAAAGGATCTTTGGGATTGTTCATGGAGTTGATGTCTACCCCGAATGAAGTGCTGGTGACCACATCCATGCTGTAGGCTCCAAAGACACTAAGAAGAGAAAGGAAAGTAATGGATGATCCAAGCAGCAAGGGTTCGGTGACAAAGATTAAGGAAATGGCTCTAAAGCCAGACAGAAGATACATCAAAAAATGTGTAGCCAACACAAAAACCCATAGCTCCCCGATGGGATTGGTTTATTAAAACATCAGTTTCAGCTCTTGGAATCCCCCACATATCTGGAGCACGTCTAGTTGAATAACATAGGCCAGATGTCAGCAGCAGCAGCAGCTTTCCAGGGTCCTAGATTATAGCCTGACCAAGTATTGAATTGAGGCATTCAATGTCCAAGGTCTATTGTTGCCGTTTGTTTAGGCTCCAGTTGGCTTGATGGCTCTCATGTCTTTGTTTTCCAGCTCGAGAGCCCAGGCTCATCCTTCATAGATACTTTGGGCGAATATATTCATTTGGTTTCTACCATTTCACAGTTTCTCTATTTCTGATCTTTATAAATATATCACTGTTGAGATAAAATAGTTGACAGACAGAGATAGAGACAGAGACAGACAGAAAGAAAGAGAGAGAGAGATTGGGTGGGTGGGTGGGTGGGAGAGAAAGATGATAAATGATATAGATAGAAGATAGAAGATAGATGAGAGAGAGAGAGAGATGAGAGAGAGATTGGAAGGATGGATGGAGAGAGAGAGAGATGTTCTAGATAGATGGAAGGTAGATGGTAGATAGATAGATAGATAGATAGATAGATAGATAGATAGATAGATAGATAGATAGATAGATAGATAGACAGACAGACTTAGAGACACACAGATAAGAGATAGAAAGATACTAAAATATCTGCATTTTGCTGCAAACTTCCTCGAGTTACATGTCTTCAAATCCCTGGATTTTAATTTGCAATTTTCTCCAGTATAAATATACTTAGCATTTGCAAACAAGCCCCATTAATATGATGCCTTTTTCCTATATTATTTTAATCCAAAGATTGCATTTTTGTCCAGATTTGTCCCAAGCATGTGAAATGTATCGCAACGGTACACATTTTCAATGATAACCACATTTCACTCTGGATGTTCATTGCAAAATGAGAAGCGGTTTTTCAAACACAACATTACTAAGGCCATCTCTCCCACTTCCCCACTTGTGACAGCGCTGAATGGTCTTCCTGTTCCAAAGAACTTACTCTTTCACATCTATGGGCTCATCCTTTTCCATTTTCTTCTGAATGTTTTGAATTAGAATCTCCCCGTAGTGTTTAATGATGGGAAACATCTGGAAAAAAAAACACAGTTTTAAACATTGATGGGCAGTTCCCTTTCTTAGTTGCTGCTGTGTTTCAACAAAAAGCCATAAATTATGGCATTCATAATTCATAAATTATGACAAATTCAACAGTGATGAAGATAGTGGCAGCTTTTCTTAGGTTTGACAGGTTCCTCAAAATTTATTTCTCTTTTTCTGTGGGGCATTTTAGGGCTGAAATGGACAAGCTAATCTGGTCCAGGATCAATATTCTTTGGAGATCTGTTAGGGCTTTTTATAGAACTAAAATGTCTCTTGAGATGTATGGCCCTCATGGTCCATATTTATTCAATCAGAATAAATGGAAGGAACCTTGGAGGTCCTCTAGTCCAACCCTCTGCCCAAGCAGGAGATCCTATACCATTTCAGACAAGTGACTGTCCATTCTCCTCTTGAAAACCTCCAGTGATGCAGCACCCACAACTTCTGAAGGCAAGCCGTTCCACTGGTTAATTGTCCTCACTCTTAGGTAGTTTCTCCTTAATCCAAGGTTGCTTCTCTCCTTGATTCGTTTCCATCCATTGCTTCTAATCTTGCCTTCAGGTGCTTTGGAAAACAAGATGACCCCCTCCTCTTTGGGGCAACCTCTCAAATACTGGAGGACCACTATCACGTCCCTGTAGTCCTTCTTTTCTCTAGACTGGCCAAGCCCAAATTCTGCAACCATTCTTCATTCTCCTAAGCAAGTCTAGGATTGCCCTGTAAGCAGTGGTGGGATTCAGCCAGTTCGCACTAGTTCAGGAGAACCGGTTGTTAACTTCCTGAGCAGTTTGGTGAACTAGTTGTTAGAAGAAATCATTAGGGCAGCGAACCAGTTGTTACATTATTTGAATCCCACCACTGCCTGTAAGGTAGAAAAAACAGACATATCTTCTAAATAAGCAATGTAGAAATTGCTCTTCCTATGACAGATGTGAGACACACTTTTCAGTACTTCCAGTTGGGGTAAAAGCTTTTCTCTGTCTTCCTAAAAGCAAAACATCTAAGAAAAAAAAAATCAGTTCTTAGCTCCTGAAGTTTCTTTTCTTCTATTTGAGCATCTCTTGGTAATGTAAAAGGGAACAACATTTTGAGGATTGCTGGTCACGTTCTTCCTTCTCACTGGAGAGCAACTGGGATTATTTGGGGCTCTTAAGAGGAAACCTTCTCCTTTTTGTTGATTTCATGGTCAATTGTTGTACAGTTGAGTACAAAAAGAACATTTTAGAACATACGGTCTTCAGATTTTGTACATTGTTCATAGAACAGAAAAGGGATTGTTATTGTGATAATGCTACATAACCTGAAAAAAGTACATAACAGGAAGAGATGATAAAACCTCCTTCAAGATTTTGTTTAATAGCTGTTTCCTCCCTCCCTCCCTTTCTTCCTTCTTTCTCTCTACTCCTTCCTTCCTTCCTTCCTTCCTTACTTACTTACTTACTTACTTACTTACTTACTTACTTACTTACTTACTTACAAAAGTCAGCTCTAGGTTTGGGGCAGGAAGTGAAGTTTAGAGGAAACAACTTTTTTGAAGAAAGAAGTTGAGAAACTGAATAGAGAAAGTTTTTTATTCTTTTAAGCTTTTCTTGTTACCTCCTTCAGCTTCCCGCTGGTGAAGGTGGGAGAGAGCACGGTGCGAATTCTCTTCCATTGTTCATCTTGGGCCATAGAGACTGCATTTTTTAAGAGGTTTGGTGCAGGGAAAGCCTAGAGATCAGGAAGAAAACATGACACAATATTTAGATTTCAAAAACCCAGCCGTGTCTGAAGAAACGTTTGGATGCAAAACATCACTGGATACCACTTAGGGGATAAATTCACCCATATTTTGAGGAGGTGAAGATATCTACCACCTGCTCCCAACTGTGGCCCACCTTAAAACTGATCTAAGCAAAAATCTCATCCCAGACTTAATTGTACATGTTTCAAAATTCAAGAGAGAGAGAAAAAAATCCAATTTCCTCCTCCCATCTTCTGGTTTAACATATAGCCATACATAATTTGCTGTCTGATGGTTCAAGAAGCAAAAGACTTACACGCCGATTGGTAAAAGTACTGTAGCATTCTTTCACTAGGACAGCCTTGATAACTGCAGGATCCAGTACAGCAATAATAGGTTGACGGCCATCATAAAGTCTGCATTCAGAATAAAGAAATACAAAAATATATTCTCTGAGCTTATAGCATAGCCTTTTCTCCTTAGCCCCTGCCCTGGTTTGTTGACTAGATCTTCCATCATTCCCAATCCATCATTTCTGAGGAGGATGGGATGTGCAGACTGGGTATTGCTGAAGCATCCTGAGTTGGGACAGACTTATTGTCATGGTAGTCTTTATGGAGAATCTAAAATGGAATGACTGACCGTTACATGTTATGGAAAACTTGAGCAATCAGAAGTATTCCTAGTTGCTGGTGGGTTCTCAGCTACTCTTTTCCAGACTATGGATTTGGTGAAATTTTCTTTCTTACAGACAGCCACTTGTACCAATACTCCAGCTGCTCAACTCTCAATAGATTTAACCTAACTGAGATCCCACAGAGGAACCAAGACAACCTCAGGTCATGTTGAAAAGTTAAATTGGGTCATCAAGTTGTAGGGTTGCAACCTAGACAGAGAAGATGACAACATTCTGGCCAAAGGCAATGTCAAACCACTTATTTCCTGTTCTCAAGAAGACGCCGTGGATGAACAGGTCCATGAGATAACTAGGAAAATGTTTGACTCAAAGGACATTTTTACATTTACTAGTAGGTTACACAACTTCTAATGCAGCCAAGATGATTAGGGGACTGGAAGCTAAAACATGGGAAGAACAGTTGCTGGAATTGGATATGTCCAGTTTGATGAAAAGAACATGATAGCAGCCTTCCAATGTCTAAGGAGCTGCCCCAAAGAAGAGGAAGTCAAGCTGTTCTCGAAAGCACATGAAGGCAGGATAAGAAGCAATGGGTGGAAACTAATCAAAGAGAGAACCAACCTTGGATTAAGGAGAAACTACCTAAGAGTGAGGACAATTAACCAGTGGAACATCCATGGTAGCTATGAAAGAGAAAGCCAAAGATCCCTGGATGGCTAGAACTTTGCAAGCATTTCTACAAACTTGTAAATATATGCATAATAAAGAAAAGCGATAACTTCACTCAGAAGTTTAAACTGCAACCTGTTTAAATAAATATTTTATCAAGCCAATGAGAAGCAGAAACTAATCCAGAGTCATCCAACTTGCTGATGAACGCTCAATATTGGTTTGCTTTTATTCTTATTGCTTTGTTTCTTCCTTCCTTCCTTCTTTTCCTTCTTTTCTGTCTTCCTTCCTTCTTCTTTCTTTCTCTTTCTTTCTTTCTGTTTTTCAGTCTTCCTTCCTCCTTCTTCACTTCCCTTCCCTTCCTTTCCTTCTCTCTCTATCCCGTCCCTCCCTCGCTCTTTCTTTCTTTTTCAGTTTTCCTTCCTTTCTTCTTCCTGTCCCTTTTTCCTTCCTTCTCTCTCTCCTCTTTCTTTCTTTCTTTCTTTCTTTCTTTCTTTCTTTCTTTCTTTCTTTCTTTCTTTCTTTCTTTGATCCTTTCTCTTTGGTCCACCCCTAGTCTCCATAGATCTGAACATTGAACTAGAAACCTGTAATAAATAGAGAGCTCACCTCCAAATCTTCCCATATTTATTGAAGCACTCACTGTCGAATTTCATAAATCCCTGGGAGGGAAAAGATTTTAAATGTTTAGAAAAAAGGATCCTGAGAGTTGAAGCCCACAAGTCATGGGAAGGGTCATTGTTCTGCACCCCTCATCGGAAGGTTGTGTTGGTAGTCTGTATATCTATCAAGACTCACTTTGCGGTAATTCAAGAGTGTCCCAAAGAATGGCAATAAGGTTGGACCATCAATCCCCACTTTGCTGAGAATTCGAAATGGCCAAACTCCATACCTGGAAAGAGAAAGAAATGGGATTCAGACAAAGCCAGAAGATGTTTGCTGAACCATGTGTGACTGAGTAAATCTTATTCAGATGGCTATGCACTGAAGGGTTTTGGTTTTTTTTAGAAAAATCACTGTGGGGTCCTCGGTGCTCTCTGAGCTGGGTTGTTTTCTTGCAGACCTTTCACAATCCAACTAGGTAACTTCATCAGTGCTAGAAGGGAGAGGGGTGTGCTCTCATTTTACATTCTAGTGGCTTGCCCTGTCAACCCCACTCCCTTCTAGCACTGATGATGTTACCTAGTTGGGTCATGAAACATCTGCAAAGAAAACCACCAAGCTCAGCGAGCAGCAAGGACCCCACATTTCAACCCTGAGCTACAAATATTCTCTTCTTTTTTAAAAAAAGAAATCACTGCTAACTAACTATAATGACTGAATTCATAAAACCTACGAAGTCCAAACTGTGGAACTGTACAATATGGGAAGCAGGCCATGAATTTGATAGATTCACTGGCAATAAAGGGTCAATGCAATATCTCAGGCCAAAGTTGTGGGACCTGTTCTTTCTATCCATTACAGTTGAAGAGTCTGTTGTCCCACTGCAAATTTCTCTCTCTCTTCTTGCTCTTCTCTTCCCTTTCTCGATAGATCCTCATTTTTTTTCCAGGCATGGTGTCAGCCAGGATATAATTGCCGAAGGGAGAATGCAACCATGCCTGATAAAGATGATTAGAAGACTCAACCTCATCGTGACCAATGAGCCTCTCGAATAATAAAATGACCGCTTAGTTAAGTGATTTGGAGAGATCTCTGTTAATCAACGGGAGAGGCCATTTTCGTTTTCATCCTGATCCAGGTAAATCGAAACCTGCTCAGTTGAATTCTTCCTTTTATTCCAGAGTTCAAAGGGAAGGACACCGTGTGCCCTTCTTCTATTTCACCTGCATAACTTCTTCAATGACATTGTGTAAAACACACGGGAGACATTGAAGATACAATGGTACCTGGATACTCAACTGCCTTGAAACTCGTCAAATTTGGTATTCAACGATTTTGATGCAAAAATTTGGTCCCGGTACTCAATGTTTGTTTATACTCAAAATGCAAGCCAGAATTATTGGTGTTGGCTGCCTTGTGGCTCAGGACATTATTCCTTGGGGGGGGGGGGGGNTGATACTCATCACACCTCCCAGAACCAATTAAGACTGAATACCAAGGTACTACTTTTCAGAAACTGTATTTTATTGATTTGGATCACATCAGCAGAGATCTATCTGTCTTCTTGAAATAATTAACTTCCAAAGGTTTGCAGTTTTGAAGGTGAAATGAGGGGCACACCTCAAACTCATTTCAGTTTTCCATTTAACCAATAAAGGAAAATATTTGTAGCTCAGGGTTGACACAAGGGGCCCTTGGTGCTCTCTGGGCTTGCTTGTTTTCTTGCAGACATTTCATGACCCAACTAGGTAACATCATCAGTGCTACAAGGGAGAGGAGGAGGAGGACTGTGGGATCCATGATGCTCTCTGAACTTGGTTGTTGTTGTTTTTTGCAAACTTTTCATGACCCAGCTAGGTAATATCATCAGTGCTAGAAGGGAGTGGTGTTTGCAGAAAGGAGGGGAGGAGGAGAGGGAGGAGGAGGAGGAAGAGGAGGAGGACTGCGGGATCCATAATGCTCTCTGAACTTGCTTGTTTCTTTGCAGACATTTCATGACCCAACCAGGTAACATCATCAATGCTAGAAGGGAGTGGGGTTTGGGGAATGCAGCAGGAGGAGGAGGGTTGTGGGCTCCTTATTGCTCTCTGGGCTTGCTTGTTTTCTTGCAGATGTTTCATGACCCGGCTTGGTAAAATCATCAGTGCTAGTGTTTTCTGTTTTTAAGAACAGCAAGGTGAGAACAAAGATAGTTTCTTATGCTGATGAAGATTCTCAGTCACCCAGGTAGAATTGTTTGAAAGTTGAGTTATGGCAACTGGATCTCTTATCTTTTCCTCTTGGTTTGAAAAGTTTTGCTTCTTCTCCAAGCAGCTTCGACAGTCTGAGCAAATTGATCAGGAGAACCTCATATAAGTTCTCCAGGATGGTCTCATTCAGGGTTAAGTAAGAAATCAAACCACCCTGGAAGGCATATATGGGGTTCCCCCAACCTGCTTTCACAGATCAAAGAAGCTCCTGGGAAAAGCAGCAAAATGTTTTGAACCAACAAGACAAGACAAGAAGTCCAGTTGCCGTGACTCAACTTGTAACTAGTCATGGTTCTCAACATAGGAGGAGAAGAGGTTGGTGTTTGCTGCAATCAAGGGCCACCCACGGAAATCTCTTGTACCCAGCCACCCTTTTTCAGCTTCTAAAAATAACTTAGCTGAGATTTATTGACATTTATCCTGGTAAATGATTCAGCAGCTTCCTTTTACAAGCCTGGGTGAGATGTTTTATAAGTAATTGAAATATCTTATCATTGATGTTTAAAAAAATATCTCATCCTGTTTTGGGGTCCTATGATTTGCTCTAAGTCGGGTTTTCTTTGAAAACAGCCTGGAGAAATCTGTTAATCTAGTTTCTAACCTTATTCTCAAGGTGAGAAATATTGTTCATCCTGGTGTGGGTCAGAGAAAGGGATTTAGAGGAAACCCATCCTGAGAATTAATGGCGCTGGAACAAGATTTGATCCAGGAGCTTCAAGTTCTGAAAACACATCTCTGAATGACCACATTCAATTAAAACATTCTGGATAGAAAATCAGACTTGATTCATTATCAAAATCTGGACTGGGATTCCTAGCTGCCCATCAATGGACAGAAACCAGATGCTGGGTGATTTTTACTCTTTGTACACTGGTCACACCCATTTGCCCTGTTGTATTAAAACTTTATGGTCCTTGGTGGTCTCTGAGCTCGTTTTTTGTTACCTTTTTGGGTGATGAAATGTCTGCAAGAAATTTTTTTTTTGCAGACATTTCATCACCCAAAAAGGTAACATCTTCAGTGCTAGAACTTTTCTCAGACAGCATACCCAACTCCCTTTTAGCATTGCTGATGTTACCTTCTTGGGTATGAGACGTCTGCAAGAAAACAACCAAGCTCAGAGAGTATCACAGTTCAGCCTCAAGCTACAAATAATCTCTTCTATCGCTGTTGAAAATTAGGAGCTACCCCTTTATTGTTTTCTCAGAGCAATGAGGAAAAAGGACAAAAAAGAAAGGAGGAAAGCCAACATAGGATACTTACAGCAGAAGAAGTCCCATCAAAAGCACCACCATGAACCATGTCTCCATGGATAAGGTAGGAAGAAGATCCATCATGATTCTTGATTCTTGGATCTTCTGGCTGAGTGATTCTTCAGCTAGAATTCTCTCCTTCAGCAGACAATTCTGGGACAATCTTCTTCTCCCAATTTCTTGGTTCTCCTTTGTCAGCCTTGCTATGACTGGAGAAGTGAACCTGTCCTTATGCGACTTTCTCTTATACTTATTTGCAAAAAAAGGAGGAGAGCGGGTGCACCTCCTACTGCCATATGATAGGCTGTGAAGTAAGATTAACTTGCCTGCTTTATGATGAAAGAACAATTAATATTGGATTTGTTAGCGAGAACACAGTGTACTTCAAAAGTTTTATTTTCCTTAACAAAATACACAAATGAATATCAGTGTGTGTTTTGTTAAGTAATCAGGGATGACTTCAATTATACCCCCATCAGAAGCCTACATTTATGTGGTTTTGAGAGGACCACAGTGTGGCTTTAGCAGAATGTGAAGCAAGATTGTTGATTCATGGACTAAAATATTTGTGTTATCATTTCTTATATGGATAGGCTCAAAGTGAGTTGCAACAAACCTCTAAAGCAAACAAGTCAACCCAAGTCAAGTCCAACTTGAAAACATCTCCACTTCCTCTGATGTTAGAGGAAGGTGAGAAGTTATCAAGTTGGAGGTCACCAGTAATGACCACATCTGTGTTCTTCACAGCTTTGTGGGTGTTGAGCTCCCAACTGCATTTTTATGGCCTGAAATTTCAACTTCCCTGCCTAGCCCAGAGTCTTGAGCTTCCTGAGAAATTCCCAAAGGCAACACTGAAAGATAAGTTTTCACAAAGTGCCTGAAAAGAAGTTGTTCACAGAGGAAGCACTACTCTGCTTATTTAGCTCAGGGTTCAACTGTGCGGTCCTTGGTGCTCTCTGAGCTAGGTGGTTTTCTTGTAATCATTTTATAGCCCAAGTATTTCATCATGCTGGAAGAAGTGGGGTTTACAGAGTTGAGGAGGAAGAGGAGGAAAAGGAAGAAGAGAAGGAGAAGGAAAGGAGGAGAAGGGCTGTGGAGTCCTTGGTGCTCTGTAAGCTCAGTTCTTTTCTTGTAGAGTTTTCATGGCCCAGTTAGGGAACTTCATTAGGGCAAGAAGAGAGTGGGATTTACAGAGCTGAGGAGGAGGAAGAGGAGGAGGAAGAGGAAGAGAAGGATGACAAGGAGGAGGAGGACTGTGGGGGTTCTTGGTGCTCTCTAAGCTCAACTGTTTTCTTGTAGATGTTTCATGCCCTAATTATCAGGGCTAGAAGAGTGGAAGAGTGGTTTGCAGAGTGGAAGAGGAAAAGGAGGAGGAGGAGAAGGAAAAGGAGAAGGAGAAGAGGAGGACTGTGAGGTCCTTTCATAACCTCATAGTTTCATGACCCAACTAGGTAACCTCTTCATTTACTATGAACTTCATTCACTATATTGCCAGCAAATTCCATAAATGATAGTAGAACTTTTCTCAGATAACTACATTTTTAGAGGTTTCTTCTAGGATTTGGAGGCTGGTATTGGATGACAAGGAGGGCCTCCAAAGCATAGTTTATCACATTTGGATGTAACAGACAAGAGGAACGTGACCATCTCAAAAGCCCATCCTTAGACAATTCAACCCAGGGCCTAAGATCTTCTTGGTGGTCCCCTTATATTCATTTCAAGCTTTGCACTAGAAATTTGGATCGCTCCATATCAGGTGTCAATGGGACTGGAAATGCCAAGCTCTAACTTGACTGATTGCCCATCAGCCTTGGTGAGCCTTGTGATTTATCGCTTCTGACCTTTATCCCAGCAGGAAAGGTAGGCATTGCTCACCTCCTCCTGGTTTTGACTGTGACCTTCAGGTGCAAATCAATCAGAAGATGAGGATGGAATAACCATGATATTATGAACAATGCTGTTCACATGCAAATGGACAGCAAAAGTTACTCTACTTCAGGATATCAGGGGAAAGGACTAAAAAAAAAATCAAATGGGAAATGGAAATGTATTCATCTCTGGAACCAGACTTGTTTTGCATGGGAACAAAAATTGCTCTCTGTCTGCATTTCATCACCCTTCTGGATTGCCTGAGCAAACTTCCTTCTCTGCTGCATTTGTTTTAGAGTCTCTATTTTTTCTTTTTCTTTTGCTATTCTCTGAAAGTTCAGTTCAGTTTCAGATCTGTTGACATGCCCCTGATTACATAAGCCTTGGAGAAACAGAGGGCTTGCTATTAACTCAGCATGGATCATGGAAAAGAGATATCTTATAGGATGAGAACATCTTGTCCAAGGTTGACCCTATCATCCTCAGAATTCTCCCTGTGTCCTTCTGACCCAACTAGGTACCATCATCAGTGCTAGAAGAAGGTGCAGTGGTGGTATTCAGCTGGTTTGCACCGGTTTGGGAGAACCAGTTGTTAAGTTTCTGAGCAGTTTGGTGAACTGGTTGTTGGAAGAAATCATTAGAGTGGAGAACTACTTGTTAAATTATTTGTATCCCATCACTGAGAAGGTTGGGTTTGTGGAAGGGGAGCAGGAAGAGGATTATGGGCTCCTTGGTGCTTTTTGTATGGATGGTTTCAGCTTGGAATGCTTTTGGACACTGCCACAAACGTCTATAAATTTTTCCTCTAAAAATAATCCACCATTCATAAATGTTTAACAGCTGAACTTCTAGTCTAGGAGAGAAAAGGTTGACAGTAGTAAGTGGGGTAGTAGGTTGATGGTAGTAGGCAGGGTAGTAGGTGGGGTAGTAGATATGACATTGTCCTTGGTGCTCTCTGAGCTGGTGGTTTTCTTGCAGACATCTCATTACCCAACTAGGTAACATCATCAGTGCTAAAGGGAGTGAGGTTTGCTCTCCCTGCCCCCTATTCTACTTCCATTGTAATTTCCCTCCCATCTTCCCCTGAAGAATTCCTTCAAGGCCTTGTGGGAAATTCAATGAGCACTTTCAATCCCCCAAGGCTACAAGGGCCTATGCAATTTTTTTTCCACATCACCTTAAATACAAACCTGTCCTGGGAGGTAAAAGAGCTTGATGCTGAACGAAATGACATCCCGACACAAAATCATAAAATTGGGTTTCTCTTTTTTTTTATTTCAATTCTCCCTGAAAGGAATTAATTATGTGGAAGTGAGCTTCCCCAGATGTGACGCCTTTGTACAAAATCCGATAAGCTGTGCTCTCAGCAGCAGGGGTGAAATATGCAAATTATTATTATTATTATTATTATTATTATTATTATTATTATTATTATTACTATTATTATTGTTATTGTTGTTGTTGTTGTTAGTATATTGTTGTTGTTGTTGTTTTACTCAGATGTATATAAATGCAATGTGTTATCCTATTTACTCTTTCAGCTTCTTTCTCCTGTTTCGTTTTAAGCCATCGAACCTCTAAAGAATTCTATATCCTTCCATATCATTTTTTTTTTTACAGATCTGACACGGGGTTGAATCAAAGTTCTCCATATCATTTAAACCAGTTCTGAGGAGCCAAAAAACAAAGAATATTGCCTTTTCTGCTTCCTTCTTCCAGGGGTTCTCCCCAGTTTCTAATAAGTCTGATGTAATTGAATGTAAGCAGAAGCATCTTGTATCTGTTGCAATCAAGGCACAAGAAATTGAGCAAATAGATCTAAGTTGTAAGACTCCTAGCAATGATTCCTATAAAAAGTCTTGGATCATCGAATTTTGATTCCAAAGCAAGAACAGGTGGGGGGGGGGGAATTACAGGGAGTTCATTTCGTGACCAATAAAAGTTACAATAGCACTAGAAAAAATGGACTTAGGACTTGTGATGACCCGGGGCGTGGCACAAAGGCAACACAGTCAGATACTCAATAAAAGTCCCTTTATTATCTCCCACTTTGCCCCCAGTGTCCAGGTTACCTTCTGGCTGTAGAAAAGCTCTCCCAGGAACAGCCTTTGGAGGTCTTCTAGTCCAGCCCCTGCTCAAGCAGGAGAACACACCATGGGAGAAGATATACTATTTCAGACAAGTGATGGTCTAGATTCTTCTTAAAAACCTCCAGTGATGGAGCACCCACAACTTTTGAAGGTGAGCTGTTCCACTGGTTAAATGTCCTCCCTGTGAGGAAATTTCTCCTTAATCCCAGGTTACTTCTCTCCTTGATCAGTTTCCATCCTTTGTTTCTTGTCTCGCCTTCTGGTGCTTTGGATAATAAGTTGACCCCTTATTCTTTGGGGCAGCCCCTCCAATACTGGAAGACTGCTATCATGTCACCCCTAACCCTTCTTTTCTTTAGACTAGCCAAACCCATAACCTGCAATTATTCATCTGATGGTGGATATGCTGCGAGAGTTAATATCGTGTTGTATTAAGCACGCACATGGCACACATTATAAAAGAGGGGCGGACATGGAATTGAATGACTTATTCTGACAATTTTGGAGGGCAAAAGCTACATGATGTCCTGTTTGGTGGGTCAGACACTCCATGTTGAACTTACAATGCTCCCCCAGATGTTCAAGCAGCCCATTTCACCCGTTAAGAGGTTTTATGGGTAGGCCTTAAAACAAACATTTAGCAACTGCTTGAAATTACAACAGCACTGAAAAATAGTGACTTATGACTGGTCCTCACATTTACAACTGTGATTGAATTTCAACCGCTTGGCAACTAGCATGTATTTATGATGGTTGTAGCATCCTGGAGTCACGTGATGGCCGATTGTCCATACAGAAGACTGAACTTAGCAACTGTCCGTGTTCTTCCAGTGTTTGCCCATCAAACCTCAATTATAAATACAAAAGGAGAACAGAGTGGGAAGGGACCTTGGAGGTCTTCTAGTCCAGCCCCCTCCTGCCTGAGCAAGAGGCCTGAAACCACTTCAGACAAATGGCTGTTTGATCTCTTCTTAGAAACCTCCAGGAATGGAGGGCAAATCCTTCCAACGACAAACTGTTCTCACTGTCAGGAAATTTCTCCTTAGTTCTAGGTTGGATTTCTCTTTTCCATCCATTCAGAGGTGGGTTTCAGCTGGTTCTGACCAGTTCTGGAGAACCGGTAGCGGAAATTTTGAGTAGTTCAGAGAACCGGCCAATTCCCGCCTCTGGCTGGCCCTGCCAACCCCATCTCTTCTCTGCCACCCATTGAGTCCCAGCTGATTGGCTGGGTCTCCTTTGGTTGCCTTGCAGAGGAAAACAGAGCCTGAAAGCAGGTTAGTGGGGTGGGGAGGGAATGGGGATTTTGCAGTATATCCTTCCCCTGCCACTCCCACCAAACCACACCACACCAACCAAGCCACTTCCACAGAACCAGTAGCAACAAAAATTTGCCTTCTTCTCTTGCCTTGCTTTGGACCAATAGGTTGACCCCCTTCTTCTCTGGGACAGCCCGTCAAATATCAGAAACCTAGCAAGTTCTTATTTCTCAGATTCAATTTATTTTGCCCAACGATCCCATCTGCTCCCTCGCCCAACCGGTCTTTCCACAACGATTCTGGTATCAAATGGCTCTCCAGGTTCCCATCCACGTTTATTGCTGCGAGACAGGATGGCAGCAATAAACTTGTGGATTTCAACAGAGAGTTCTCCACCCACCCAACGTCCTTCTTCCTTCCCTCCTTCCCTCCTTCCTTTCTTTTTTCTTTTTTTCCCCCCTTCTGAATGAAGCAAGAGAGATTATTTTCCACTTTCGATCAGTTGGGGCAAGAGAGGCATTGATAAATACATCTGCAAGTTCAAGGCAGTTTACAGCTGAGCCAGCCCTCAAAGATCATCAGAGTTTATTGGCAAAGATGATGAAAGTGCTCCTTCGCCTTGCAACTGAGAGCAAGCTCCAGCATCTGACCTTATTTCCAGAGGAAAATCTCTCTCCCCACTTCTCATTCTAGCTCCAGGGTTTCTTTCTTTTTTAAAAAAAGAATTACAGGTAGTCATTGAATTATAACACTTGAGACTTTCAAGAAGAGATTGGACTGCCATTTGTCAGAAATGGTTAGGGTCTCCCCCTTGGATGGAGGGGTTGGACTAGATGACCTACAAGGTCCCTTCCAACTCTGATTACCTGTTAAATCTATTAAACAGTTTGTTTAATGACTGTCCAAAATTACAAGGGCACTAAAAGGCAATTTATGCCCGTTTTTCAAACTTACGACCGTCGTAGCATCCTCGTAGTCACGTGATTAAAATTCAGGCACTTGTGGCAACTGACTCGTATTTATGACAGTTGCAGCATCCCAAAGGGTCACGTATTCCCCTTTAACGACCTTCTGACAGGCAACGTCGATGGGGAAGCCAGATTCACCAAACAAGTGCCTAATTTAAGAACTGCAGTGATTTGCTGAACAACGGTGACAAGAAACATCGTAAAATGGGGCAAAACTCACTTAGCAACTGTCTCGCTTAGCAACAGGAATGTTGAGCTCCATTGTGATCATACATCAAGGACCACCAATATAGAATAGAATAGAATAGAATAGAATAGAATAGAATAGAATAGAATAGAATAACGACAGGTGGAAAGTGGAATTATGGATATGGAATATGGAATATGGAATATGGAACATGAATATGGATAAGAATATAGAATATAGAATATAGAACATAGAATAGAACAGAATAGAGAATAGAATAGAAATAGAATAGAATAGAATAGAATAGAATAAGAATTCTTTATTGGCAAATGTGGTTGGACACGCAAGGAATTTGTCTTGGTGCAAATGTCTCAGTGTACATAAAAGAAAAGAGACATTCGTCAAGGGTCAAGAATCATCAGGTCCAACACTTAATAATAGTCATAGGGTACAAAAGCAATCAAATCCTACTAGGAAACAGTCCATATAAATCGTAAGGATACAAGCAACAAAGTTACAGTCCTACAATCACAATTGGGAGGAGATGGGGATAGGAGTGATGAGAATTATTAATAGTAATAGTAGTGCAGACTTTGTAAATAGTTGGACAGTGTTGAAGGAATTATTTGTTTAGCAGAGGGACGGCTTACAGGAAAAAACTGTTTCTTGTCTGTGATGTTATCCGTGATGGCGAACCTATGGCCGTGTGCCGAAAGTGGGTGGGAATGGAGATTTTACAGTATCTTTACCCAGCGATTCCCACCAAGCCATGCCCACAGAACCGGTAGTAAAAAAATTTTGTATCCCACCACTGTGACGTGGCCTCCTGCACCATGGTGGGGAGGGGGGGCTTTTCACCCTCTCAAACTCCAGAGGCTTTTCCTCAAAGCTTCTGGGGGGGCAAAAAATGGCCTCCCCCCGGGCTCCGAAGCTCTCCAGAGTCCAGAAACAGGCCGCGTTTCCAGCCTTCCCAGAATTTCTAGGAGTCCCATTTTTCACCTTCCCTGAGCCTCTGTGTGGGCCTGTATTTACCTGGCATCCAAAATGGGCTATGTAGAAACTCCTGGGAGAGGCAGGGTGGGGTGGAATGGGGGGGGGGCAGCCAGGGGTGGGATTTACTGCTTCACCAAACCAGTAATTACAAATGATAAAATTAGCTACCGGTTTGCCCAAACCAGGGCGAACCGTTGGCTGCCCACCCCTGCATAGTTACTTACTTAACCCACCGCTGTCCCTGTAGCTCAAAGCACCCCGCTAACCACCTTCTCCTGAGATCCCCAAAACAGAGGGGACAACTTCTTCAGAAATGGGGCCTGGTGGCGGACCTCACCCCCTGCTAAAAGGGAGTTGGGATACCTGTTCAGTCCTCCCTCCATTATACCACAGGTTGCTCCGGACAGCGTTAGCCAGCAGCAAACCAAGTTTGGAGATGCCGAGAATCGTAAAGAAGCATGAAGGAGGTGAAATCTGCTTTTCACTGACCGTCTCTGCCCTCCCTCCGAAAGGCCTCCAAAAGCAGGGACAGGCTCTTCTTGCAACTCTCCTGCATTCCAAAGCAAAGTTTCAGCCAAACCTCTGGCATTGGCAAGGACTCCAAGCAAGGAAAAGAAAAAAACGCCTTTTTAGGAAATCTGCAGCCCGAGAACCCTATGGAAGGCATACAGTGACCCCTGCGGGCCAGGCCGTCGCTTTGCAGGCTCAGGAAAGGCGAAGATCACACACACACACACACACAGGCCACTGGTAAAAAAACCGAAGCAACCTGACACGGGTGGAAGCCCTGTTGCCAAGACACAGACACCCTGAAAACACCAGGTATCCCCCCACACACACAAAAACAGCTTCAGTTTCCTCATCTATATTCTATTCTAGATTCGATTCTATTCCACTCTGTATTTTATTCTATATTCTATTCTATCCTATATTCTATTCTAGATTCTATTCTATTCCACTCTGTATTTTATTCTATATTCTATTCTATCCTATATTCTATTCTAGATTCTATTCTACTCTATTCTATTCTCTATTCCATTCTATTATTCTATTCTCTATTCTATTTTATTCTATTCTCTATTCCATTCCATTCCATTCCATTCTATTCTATTCCATTCCATTCTATTCTATATTCTATTCTATATTCTATTCTACTCGATTCTATTCCCTATTCTATTCCATATTCCATTCTATTATTCTATTCTCTATTCTGTTTTATTCTATTCTCTATTCTCTATTCTCTATTCCATTCCATTCTATTCTATTCCATTCTATTCTATTCTATATTCTATTCTACTCGATTCTATTCCCTATTCTATTCTATATTCCATTCTATTATTCTATTCTCTATTCTATTTTATTCTATTCTCTATTCCATTCTATTCTATATTCTATTCTATATTCTATTCTATATTCTATTCCATTTTTATTCTATTATTCTTCTATTATTTTACTAGCTCGATAGGGTCCTTGTCAGAGCCTTCCCAGACTCCAGGACTGGCCCATGTTCCTCCACAACCTCCTCACTGTCCGAATCTGTTGCCAGCTCCACTGGTTGCTGGCAGGCCACAACAACTTCAATTCCTTGATTGTCAGGCTCTCCAAAAGTAACCAAATGCTCCAAAAATGCCTCTGGGACCCAAATATCACCCCAAACTTGCTTCACCTTCCATCTCCCAAATGAAACACATTAAATTCTTTATTCCCCCTCTTGAATCCAATGAGGAAAAAAAAATATCCTTTTTTCTTTCTCCTCTAAACCAGATGTTACTTTCATGCCCCAATAACTCTGAAACAGCTGAATGGATTTTCTTCAAACTTTTTTTTTTATTTTGCACATTAACATAAGGCAACTTTTTTTTTCCTTTGTAAGCATCCTAAAAAACACACCTTTGGGCTGAAAACTGATCTGAAAAAGGATCAGAGAAAGGAAAGTGGAGGGAGGGAACTTTGCAAAAAAGTTATTAGCACCCCATTGTAGGTTAAAAAAAAGAAAGAAATCAAATTAGCAACCAATAGAAGGTGAGAAGCAGAAAAAGGAATGGCATCTCAGCGGAATACTTCTTCTCAAAGGTCACTTTCAGATTTCTAGATGTTTTTAAAATTAGTTACAAGCGGTCAACCCCAAATTTTCAGAATCACTAACTGGGCAAATCAAAACTTACAAAATGGGAGTTCGGCATCCTGATGGATTCCTGTTGCTAAGGGCAACAGGGTTGGAAGTTGTCAAGATTATAATATAGAATAACAGAGGACCGAAAACACATCGGCCAGCTTTGGAGAGCCCTGATCGTGATTAAGCGACTGGAACATACAAAGAATGGCTGCAGGAATTGGGTATGTCTATAGTCTAATGAGGGATGTGGTGGCTCAGTGGCTAAGACGCTGAGCTTGTCGATCAGGAAGGTCCGCAGTTCGGCGGTTTGGATCCCTAGCACCATGTCATGGAGTGAGCTCCCATTCCTTGTCCCAGCTTCTGCCAACCTGGCAGTTCGAAAGCACGTAAAAAATGCAAACAAGAAAAATAGGGACCCCTTTGGTGGGAAGAAGGGAACAGTGTCCCATGTGCCTTCGGCATTTAGTCATGCCAGCCACATGACCACGGAGACCTCTTTGGACAGTGTTGGCTCTTCAGCTTTGAAATGGAGATGAATACCGCCCCCTACAGCCGGAAACAATTAGCACATACGTGCGAGGGGAACATTTACCTTTTTAGTCTAATGAAGAGAAGGACCAGGGGAGACATGATTGCAGTCTTCTGATGTTGGAAGAGCTCCTACAAAGATGAGGAGGTGCAATCTGTTTTCCAAAGCACCAAAAGGCAAGGCAAGGAAAATGGCTGGAAACTAACCAAGGAGAGAAGCAATTTAGAACTAAGGAGAAATTTTCAGACAGTGAGAACAATTAATCAGTGGAACACCGTTGTCTCCAGAAGTTGTGGGTGCTCCATCACTGGAGACTTTCAAGAAGAGACTGGACAGCTATTTGTTTGAAATGGTATAGGGTTTCCTGACTGAGGAAGGGGTTGGACTAGAAGACCTCCAAGGTCCCTTCCTATTCTATTATTCTATGTCAGGGGTCCCCGAACTTGGCAACTTTAAGACTTGTGGACTTCAACTCCCTGCAAATGCTACAAGAGAAGAACTTGGGAGACCAAATATTGGCAATCAAACATTCCTTTCAATCAATCAATCAATCCAGATCAGAGGCATACTTAGAATAACAAAAGTTGGAAGGGACCCTGGAGGTCATCTAGTCCAATCCCCTGCTGGAGCAGGAGAGTCTATTTCAATTATACTGAGCATTAAAATGCAGACTTGAAAAAGCAATAAAGCTATAAGGGACCATTTCCCCTCCCCCGTTTTTTTTTCTGTTTTGTAAGGGTTTTTTTTCCCTTCTGGCTGAAACATTTTAAGTTCTTAAAAACTCTCTTAAGCCTACTTCAGTACAGCATTTCCTTGTGTGTCTCACCACAACATGGCAAGCAACTGTGTATTGGCCCTTTGAAGGAAATCGGGTCAGGAAACAGACTCCACAAACTACTGCAACTCTACTTTGTTGCTGCACAGTGCTAGTGCGAAGTGTTAACAATAAAATCTTGAAAGCTTGGCTCAGATTGTCTCTTATCTTAGCAGAGTTGGATGGGACCCTGGAGGTCTTCTAGCCCAACCTCTCCTGCTCAGGTAGGAAACCTTATGCCACAGGTAGGAAACCTTATGACAGACAAAAGGCTCTCCAATCTTTTAAAAAACACCTCCAGTTTTAGAGCAACCACAGTTTCTGGAATCAAGTCATTCCGCTGATTAATTGTTCTGACTGTCAGGAAATTTCTGCTTAGTTCTAGGTTGGTTCTGATCTTGATTCTTTTCCATGCCAATGTTGAATGTCTTTCTCACTCGCTCCTCTTTTCCAAGGTCCAGCTGGGGACTCTTGCTTCAATGGAATGGAATGGAGAATAGAGTAGAATAGAATAGAATAGAAAACAGGAATAGAACAGGAATAGAATAGAATATAGAATAGGAATAGAACAAGAATAAAACAGGAATATGAGGAACAGGAATAGAATAGGAATAAAAAAGAATAAATATAGAATAGGGAATAGAACAGAACAGAAAAGAATAGAATTCTTTATTGGCCAAGTGTGATTGGACACACAAGGAATTTGTTTTAGTGCAAATGCCATCTTTGCACTTCTTTACCCTGCAACAATGAGATTTGGGGCCTACCAGAAGCTTTGGGGCTCCAGTTTGCTTGGGGCAGGATTCTGACAACACTGGGAAGCCAAATCCTAGCATACATCCTCTATCAAACCAGGTTGTTTCATCCAAGCCAGACTTACAGAGGAGCTGATAGGAGCACAGAGAATTACAAGATCTTGTTATTTTGCTTGGCCCATGCTGCAATTCAGGTAACAAAGAGATCAAGATATGATGCAAAAGGAAGTTTTTATTTTTCAGACAGCTTGCCTCAGAATTTAAATGTTGATTAAGGATGAGGGATTGGTCCAAAGTCACCTAGCTTTCTTGCATAGGGCCAAAAGGAATCTGGAGGTCAAAACAAAATGCAAACAGGTTGAATTAATATCGAAACATGAATTAAGGAGCTTCTGCAATAATTATTTTCTAGGAATGAAATAATTTTCCGATTTCATCTGACTAGATGGGCTTCCGCAGGTCACATCCCCAAAAATCTTGGCTATCAGGGCTACCATATCTGGACTGAAAAATTATGGGTGGCCACTAGATGGCAGAAGAGACTTATGGAAAAATGTTTGGCTTTCTGCTGCCATCTAGTGGGCACCCCAAGTGGTGCAGGCCAATTGCTCAACCTCATCAATTCTAAGATGCATGAATGACAACTCCCTGAATGGTCTGAATGGAACATATCCCTGAATGGTTTCATCCTTGAAAAACAGCCACAATGGTCTCAACTTGGCTTCCTTGCCTTGCATTGACTTTTAAGTCTCATTTCTGCACTAGCTAAAGCAATCTGGGTCCTTCCAGGTTGCATTTTAAACATGGAAATGGGACACCATAGCAATGCTTGAAATTTCAGTCCAAAGAAAGATGAGCCAATTCCGTTTTAAACACAATATACTTCTTGTCCTCTGAATAGAGTCTATTTTTTTTTTAAAAAGTAGTTTAGTAAATAAATCTGTTGGCAACAGATGATATTTGCAGCTGGCATAGGGTTGGTAATATGTTGCTTTGTCATTATGGTGCTAATAACTATTTCACAGCTGTTGTAATAAAAAAAATACTTTGACTTTTTTGGGCTAGAAGAAATCATAAGATTTGTTCATGAAGATTACCTTCCTTTTAGCACATTTTAATGTAGTTTATTTCAGCTAGTTAAAGTGGAACAGAAGTAAAGTCTGTTTCTTTGCCTTTTTTCTACGGTCTTCCCTCTTCCTATTTGGCTCTTATTGTAACAATGTTCTGCATCCTTTACAATACTCATTTATAACCATTTATAATATTATTATAACAATATTTTATTATAACAATTTCCTACCCCAATGTTTGCATAAAGCAGGCCAAAAAAGTAACTGTGGAAAGAAAATTGGCACCGAAAAATAGATTATACAGCTTTCCAAATTCTAAACATGCTTTTTTTAAAAAAGGTGCTAACATATTCTTGATGAGTGTAAGATTACAAAAATCCAAGCTGTAAAACTCAAGGAAGTGTTATTTTCAGATTCCAGACCTAGTTCATTCACACAAACAGAAAACAGGATTTTTCTCCCAAGAGATTGTTTTTCTATTTTTCTTCCATGTAAAAAATACACCTACCCTCATGTGTATGTTTTTACAACAATGTTTTTATGAAAACAAAATGCATTTAAAGTTTGAAAACTCCGTGTGTGTATGTGTGTGTGTGTGTGTGTGTGTGTGTTTCACTCAAGGTCAGGCCAAAATGTTTTTTAAAGTTTATCTAATGTTTGGCAGATTAGAGAAACTTTGTATCTTGGAATAATGTGGCTTGGGACAGAAATGATAATCACCATCATTAAAATATCTCAATCTGGGATGAAAAAGTAAACCTATTTCTTTAATAACCTGACAGGTTTAGAATGACGATCAAACTATGTTAGAACACTCTTTAAAACAGTGTTTGTCAACCTTTGTCACTTGAAAATGGGTTTCCCAAAAGTGTGTTTTCCAAAAGGAAAAAAAAAATTTTTTTCTTTGGGGAAAAAAAAATCACTTCTCATCCAAGAATCTTCTTCAGTTGGATGAGAAGCGAAATGTTATCAAAGGAAAAAAAAACCACCAAGAAAGTCCAGTTGCCTTTTAAAAAAAGCATTTTTGGGTCAGCCATAACCTAGATAATTGAGACTTTCCATAGGCATTAAAGCAGAGGTGGTATTCAGCAGGTTCTAGCCAGTTCTGGAGAATCGATAGCGGAAATTTTGAGGAGTTTGGAGAACCAGCAAATACCACCTCTGACTGGAATTTTACAGTCTCTTTCCCCTGCCCACACCCACAGAATCGGTAGTAAAATAATAATAATAATAATCCCACCACTTTTAGAAGAACTTCAACTCCCAGAATTCCCCAGCCAGCCATCGGATTGGCAAATATTGGTGTAACACATGTCCAGAGACCTCTGCACCTCCTCATTCCCAAGATTCGTTTTTCTCGCCATATATATGCATACATCTGAACTAGCCTGTATTGTTTTTCTGTGTCATATATGTGAGTATATGCATACTTTTTAAATGGATTTCATTGTTTATGCATGCAATGAAATTTCATTTTAATGTATGCCAATTAGTGTACATTCAAAGTGACAATAAAGTTGAAGTTATTACTATACTACACTAGCTATACTAGCTCTATACCAGTGGTTTGCTATGAAATTATGGAGTCCTGCCTAGTTTTGGGGGAGAAAATTCTGCCTCTGGCTACCAGCATCCATGGGTATTCATCTGGATAGTGTCCTGTCAGTGTGTGAGAGAACTGAGGGCTTGTTTGGAAATTGAAGTATTATTTGCTATGTGAGCAAGGAGACAGCAAGGAGCCTGGACGTGGCTTAGCTCAACTGTTCTGTACTAAAGCTGCTTGCTGCTGTGAGACTAAAACTGAAACTCCTTTGCTTGTGTTTTGCATTTGGATCAGGTTTCTTTTTAGATGGGGAGGGGGAATAGAACTCCTTAGCATCAGAGCATGTTAAAAATAATAATATAGGAAATACTCTAAATGCTCTGATGGTCATTTTGAAAAACCTTTTCTTAGTGAGCACCTAGAAGCCAAGAGGAACATAAGTGCCAAATTTCAAGCTTGTAGGCTTTACAGTTCTGGAGATTTTGTGATGATGCATTTCACTTTTTAATATGTATATTTTGTGTGTGTGTGTGTGTGTGTGTTTTCTTAAGTTTTCGCTGGAATTTATATATATGGAATTCAGCTGTTTGGGTATTTTCCCAAGTCATCCTAGTTGTGTTTTTAAAGTTGTAGCAACATTTCGGCAGAATCTCATCCGTATGAGATTCTGCCGAAACCTTTTACAGCTTGAACCCAGTTGAAAACTAGGACCTTCTTGGATTAGACCTTCTGGAGAGGTTTTACATCTTGCGATTAAAAAAGAAGACCCAAAAGGGAGAGGCGTGGCACGGGAGTGGGGAGAAAACATCATCCCTTTCCCTGATAAATCAGAGTTTTTCAAAAGTTGGCCACTTTTCAGATATCTGGACTTCAACTCCCAGAATTCTTTCGGCGGCCAAGTCCACGCCAGATTAAAAGGGGGCGTGCCGAGGGGAGGGGGCGCCACCAGGGCCAACCGCAAGATCTGACCGACGCCACGTGGCTTGCACGACTGTCTCTCACGCCCACAGTGCATGCCGGAGAAGCCCCCCCACCCACCCCAATTGTCAAGGGCCAGCTGAAACTTGCGCTCCCGTCCGCCGTGCGCGCTTGTTTTTCTTTTTTAACCATCGGGCGCTGCTCCTTGCGCGTTGCCCTGATGCCAACTCGGCTGGCCCGGGTGTGCCTTGCCTGGCACGGCTAAGGACGGCCCGAAACAAGGCAATTTGCAACCAAAAAAGCGCGTTCAACTTGGGTTAGCACGCCAAGAGTTGCATTCACACGATCCGCCTCCGAAACTAACGCAGCAGATGGTGGAAACTCGGCCTAAGGCGCCTAGAACGCGTGCATTTCGAGTCGAGAGGGGCAAGGGTCGTGTGAATGCAGCCCAAGCGGAACACCGAAGGGCAGTCTTCCCCCCTCCTTGCCAGAGGGTTGCATAACGGTCTTTCCTCCCTCCCAAGCAGCTGCCACGACCGGGCCCTCCCCGGGCTGACGTCGGTTCGCCTCCACCCATCGCTATATCCGTGCCAACCTCCCTCTACGCCAGCCAGTTGAGTTTCTTTTCCCTCCGATCTCCTTTTTCTCCTCCCCGCCCACCCGAGACCGCAGGCGGGCCAGATGGCCCCAATCCCTCCCAAGCCATGCGGACTACAACCCCTATGGTCCCCAGCCGAGCAGACCCCAGCAACACCCCTCCCCAACCTTTGCAGTCCGTCCGCTCCCCGAGAAAGCCCCCANAGCAACACCCCTCCCCAACCTTTGCAGTCCGTCCGCTCCCCGAGAAAGCCCCCACCGTGCCCTCCGTGGAAAAGGACAACAACGGCCCCTCGCCCCTCCTGAGCCGCGGGACTCGAGTGGCAGGGGCGCCGGGGGAGGGTGCAGCGCTGCCCAGCCCGATGGTTGTTTGTTTTGCTCGGCCACGCGGTCGCCTCCCTTCCCCTCCCCCAGCCCCGCTGCACCCTCCTCCCGAGTCACACACACACACACACACACCCACCCCTACAAGACACGCACACACCCTCCTCCTCCTCCTCCTTCCCTCCCCGCACCCAGCCGAGACCAACCCTCTCCAAGCGCCAGCCCCCTCCCCAGGGCGCGGGCAGGGCTCCGCGGACGCGCGTGCCAGCTGGGCCGCCCCCGCCTCGAGCCGGCCCCCCCGTCGACCCCCGCCCCCGAGCCGCCCCCTCCCAGCCAGCCCGCGCGCAACGCCGGCACCCAGCCTCGCCAAGCAGGGCGCAGCGGCGGCAACGGCAGCGGGGCGGCTCCCCCCACGGCCGCGGCTCCGCCCCGGAGGCCGGCGGGGGAGTCGGCTGGCTGGCTGGCTGGCTCGCACGCTGGCTGGCGGGGAACATGGCTGAAGTCGGCGAGGACGGGCGCGGCGGCGGCGGCGGGGCCGGAGCCTTGGTGGCGCTGCGCTCGGCGCCCTGCAGCCCCGCCGCGCCCCAGCCGTTGCCTCCGCCGCTGCCTCCGCCGTTGCTGCTGCCGCTCGTCCCCGCGGCTTCCTCCTCGGCCTCCTCCTCCTCCTCCTGCGGGGCGCCGCTGGCCCGGCTGCAGGGCCGCGACTTCGAGTTCCTGATGCGCCAGGCGGCGGTGAGCATCGGGCGCAACTCGTCGCAGGGCGCGGTGGACGTGCACATGGGCCACTCCAGCTTCATCTCCCGCCGCCACCTGGAGCTGGCCTTCCGCGCGCCCCACTTCTTCCTCCGCTGCCTCGGCAAGAACGGCGTCTTCGTGGACGGAGCCTTCCAGCGGCGGGGCGGGCCGGCCCTCCAGCTGCCCCCGCAGTAAGTGCCGCGGTGGGAAGGAGGAAGAGGAAGGGATGGAAGTGGTGGCGCCCGCCGCGGGCCGGGTTGGAGATGCGCCTAGGAGAGCCCGGGGGGGGGGAAGAGGAGGAGGAGGCGAGGCGCACGGGTGGCGGTTCCAAGGCGGTGGGCACGCGAGGAGAACCCCGCTCTGCCGGGAGGGGGAGGCAGAGGAGAGGGGTCCGACACGTGTCGGGGCAGGAAGCCGGAGGTTGTTGACAAGAGCTCGTTGCACGCAGGGAGAGGAGAGCGCCGGTCTCGGGTGGGGATGGCGGAGTACGAGCGGAGCCCCCAAACTTCGCATCGCGCCCAGAGAAGAGCTTGCCAGTGAGGGGAGGTCGTGGGAAGGGGCTCTTGCAAGACAAGCTGGAGAGGAGGAGAACCGCCAGCCAGAAAGGTCTGGGGAGGGATAGGAGTTCCTTTCGGGTAAAAGAGGGGGAAGCCTCTGTAAAGTGTTGGGGGGGGGGATTCCAAGAAAGGGAAGACCGGCTTGACTTGGGGCGGTGTTCTGGCAAAGTGCAAGACAGGCCTATCTATGCGGGGGGGGGAGACATGCTTTGAGTTTTTTCTGAAAGTTATTCTTCACCCAAGGCTCCTGAGAGAGGCTTCCCTAAAGATCTGGATTGTGGGGTTAACACTATTGTTGTGCCCCCCTTAAGGGCACAGAAGGAGCTGCGTACACCCCTAAACGAGAAGGGGGAAAGACTTGAACCATGGAATGACCTCGTGGATAGATACACCCAACAGGCACCATCCTTGGCAGGTTGTCAGAAGGGACCTGCTCTGGCTTTTTCTGCCAGTTCAGCAGGGTGGGTGAGCCCCCCAAAGAGGGGGCTTTTTGAAAAAGGCTGGGGGAGGAGGCTTTGATAGTAGGGGTGGAGAGCAGAATCAGAGATTACCTGGAAGGTGTTTAAAAGGGTAGGTTTCCTGGCCTAGGATCCAGCTTAGAAAACAGGAAGAAATGAGAGGGGAGATCTTTTTTGATGGGTGGGGCAGCTTCGAAGGACTGGAGGAACTTCACAGCACCCCCCAATTCTCCACCCCTATGGCTGGGAACCCTCCCTTTTCTAGGGCATTCCTCCTACCAGTCATTCTTGAATTAATTATCCAGATAATTCAGATATTGGGAAGGCCATTCTGCTGAGCAGAACACCCCACTTTTCCTTCCTCCTGCACCCCTCCATCTTGGAGGTCTATTTCAAAAGAAAGAGGAAGAAGATGGGGAGTCCAGATCAAACACCCCCCTCCCCCAGGTGGAGATCCTGCTTTGGGGTCTTTAGGCCAGGGCAAGGGTCCCTCTTGACCATCTCAAGCAGCAAGTGTGAAAATGGAAGAGATTAGGGGTTGATACTGCTTACTGGGCAGGGAGCTTAGCAGCTTAATGAATAAACAGCCAGTCCAGCCAAAATGCAAACAAATCCACAATTCGGCTTTGTGAAAAGTGTTGAAGGCAACTAACTATAGTGTTTCCAGAATGGGGTAGGGGGTGGGGTGGGGGTAGGGTGAATCCTTGATAGCTGAATGTTATCAGGGCTCTTCGTGGCTTGTTAGGGCCACGAGAATGTGTGAATTGTGTGTGCTTTCTAATCAGATAAAATAAACTCAGATATAATACAGAATCCAGATGTCTTCCTTCCCTCTCTCTCCCCCGTTTTTTTCCCCTTTCCAGGCCCTCCCTGGTTGTGGAAAAAAAGCACAAAGCGTGGTGGTGTTTTGCTTGTTCTGTTGTTGTAGTCCTTTGGGGCCCGCTCCGTATGAAAGTTTTCTTGGCAAGGTTGTCGGAAGTGGTTTGCCTGGGTTTTCCGGAGCAGCGTTGTGTTAGGGCTTGCGTGGGGGTGGGGGGGGTTGTTTGCTTTCAATCCAGCACCTTCATTGTTATGGTTCTCCCAGGGAAATTAGAAAAAGGACAAGAAAACACCACAAAACACAACTGCACATGTTGAAAGAATCCTTTGTTGATATTTAGATCCCTACGGTGCAAAACTTTCCTTTTGGAGCAATCCTGGATATTTTTTTGCTGTTGTTCGTGTTTACAAGATTGTTTGCACGCTCAACCAGGTTTATTTTCTTGACAAGGAGTGTCCAACCTTGGCAACGTTTAAGACTTGTGGACTTCAACTCCCAGAATTGCTGGTGGGGAATTCTGGGAGTTGAAGTCCACAAGTCTTAGTTGCCAAGGTTGCACATCCCTTAACTAAAATATGTTTGAAGGCCAGAAAGATGAGACAATATTACTTTTCTAGATAAGAGATATGTCCAATCTTGGCAAACTTTAAGTCTTGTGGCCTTCAATTCCCAGAATTCCCCGGCTAGCCAACATGGCTGGCTAGGGAATTCTGGGTGTTGAAGTCCACAGGTTTTAAAGTTGCTAAGGTTGGATGGACACACACACACACACACACCCCTCTGTTCTAAGCAGAAAGTAACTAGGTTTCGGGGATGAGCAGTTTTAGTCTGCTAAATCTGGACCTCAACAAAAAGCATTTGGGGTATTTCAGAGCAGAACAACCGGAATTTCAAAAAGATTTAGTGTGGGTGGTCCCGAAAGTAATTATGAATAGGGAAATGAATAAATGAAGGAGTGTTTTAACTTTTAACAAGGGGAAGTATTTAAAATGACATTGTAAGAATGAGATGCCTTAACTTTTGCAGTCAAGGAGGAATTCCAAGCAAGTGAGGGGAAAAAAATATTTCCAATTTTAAGAGGGATGGGGTACCGAGTGCCAAAAAAGGAAAATGTTTGGAGCGCAACCCTGAGCTTGGTTGTTTTCTTGTAGACGTTTCATTACCCTAACAGAATGCTTTTAGCATGAATGTTGATGTTCCCTGGAAAGGAAATAGAAAGCCATCAAAACAATGTGTAAAATTGGAGTTGTTATTCTGGAAAGTTTGGGCCTGAAAATGGAATCCTTCGGATAATAAAAGAAAGAGGCCCTTTAGGACAGAACATTTCAAACATTTGGCTCTCCTCTTCAACCATCTCATGGACTGGCTGGGGAATTCTGGGAATTGAAGCCCACACCTCTTGAAAGCTGCCAAAGTTGAGAAACTCTGGCATAGAGATAAATGCAAACAAAACTACATAAATAAAGCCAATCCTTGTCCTTAGGCTATGGAAATGGGGTTAAAAAGAACTTTTTGAAAAGCACAAAGAGCATTCCTGAAAGTGAGAGATGAGGAATGACAAAGATGAGGGTGATGAAGATGAGAGTGAAATTCTAAGTCTCCCTGTTCTTTTCTGGGGAAAAATAGTTTTTCCTGTTGCATGAATCCAGTCCATCGTGGTTCGGGCAATAAACCAAGATGAATGAAGCTGCACTGAATTGGAACAAGGAGTTGTGTGAACACACATCTTCTGTCTGGTAAATTAAAACACCAATATGGGTGAGAAAGTAAAGGTTTTTTTTGATGACAGAAGCCATCAAGTGACCTCAGGATGGGCAATATTTGTGTAAAAAGTGGCCCATGTGTGTAAGAAGGAGTTTTATTTATTTTGAGTTTATTTTCTGGTTGAAAGAGGGGGAAAATGGACTAGGATAGGAATTCTTCTACAGTGATGAAGAGAGCCAGTTGTGCGTCTTTGTGGCCAAACAGCAGCATCTCTGACAGATGAAAATTATATATATATTTAGCAGAGAGTTTTCAGCTACTTGGGTATGAGATAATCCATGTTTGGAAATTCCTTGTGGGATTTTGGTTTGTAGGAATGAGGAGAAAAAAGAATTTCCCAGCCTGATAAGGAACAAACAGCTGGATCCCATAAATACATTTTGGGCAGATAAAAGTGAAATTGGGCAAAAAATTGACCGATTCAGGGTGAATCAACCATGTGATGGATGCAGTGTTGCTCCTTAAGGTATTAACAGAGATAAACACCTCCATTCACACGAGTGGCTGCAGAAAAGTGAGCCTTGCTTAGTTTGGTCATTGACAAACCATGGTTTATGGCTCAGCACGGATAGATACGCTGTCCAGCGGGGATGAGTTGATGGACTAAGAATTAAACAAACTATGGTTTAGTAAAATATGTCAGGCCACCCTATTGACTTCCTTGTGGGCATCTTAAGAATTCCTGATAGTTGTAGCCTCCACGTTGTGTGTCATAGTGGCTCAGTGTGGTTTCAAACTCAGTTTCAGGGAAGCCTGGAGGGTGTGTGCATGTATTATGTGTGTCACAAATGTGAGTGCTTTGGAAATAGAGAAAGGAAGCAAATAATTCCCAAGAGTTTGCTCATCTCTCTCCCTTCTAAGATAATTTTCCAAGGGATGATTGCTATTTTTGCAAAGTTGCAATGAAACTGGAGTTTTGGCCGGCTGCATTTTCCCAATAAGGTATCTCATTTTTGCCTTACCTGGAATTGTTGGGAGTTGCTGACCAGCAAATGAGACCTTGATTGTCAGTCAGATAGATTCACTTCTGCTTGCTCTTTGCATCAGTTTTGCAATTGAATTTATTGTTAAAATAGCCCAGAGGCACTCCAGTCTGATAGGCAGTATAAAAATCTGCTAAATAAAATAAAAACAAACATGGAAAGAATAAGCAGATAGATGGCCCAGAACAAGTGTAGTGGGCAGATGGAGAAATGTAAATGGAGACATTTGCCAAATAAATAACAAAAATTAAAGTCGAAAGAACAGTGAGAGAAGGTGGCCCAGATACACACACAAGTGTGATGGGCAGTATGAAAATTTGCTAAATGCATAAAATAAAAATAAATGTGGACAGAATAGGCAGAAGATGGTTTAGATGCACACAACTGTAGTGGGCAGTGTAGAAATTTGACAAATAGATAAAATAGAATCAAATAGAATAGAATATTCTTTAATGGTCAGCTGTGATTGGACACACAAGGAATTTATGTCTGGTGCCAAAACTCCCAGTGTACGTACAGGCAACAAAGTAATAAATAAAACAAAACACACTTGTAAAAAAATACATTTATGGCAAAAAAATAAACATGCAAAGAATAGGTACTGAAGTGTATTAGGCGGCATAGAAATTTGTGAAGTACATAAAATAAAAATAAATGTGAAAAGAATACATAGGTTAATTAGATGCGCACAAATGTGGGCAGTGCAGAACTTTGGTAAATAGATAAAATAGAATATTTTTTATTGGCTAGGTGTGATTGGACATACAAGGAATTTGTCTCCTGTCCCAAAGCTCTTATTGTACAGGTGAGCAACAAAGTAATAAATAAAACAAAACACACTTGTAAAATACATTTAAGGTAAAAACAAATCAACATGGAAAGAAAAGGCCAAAATAAAATGGCATCTTTCAGACTTGAAACTTACAGTCCGGATGGCTTTTTGTCACCAGCTTCCAAATGAATCTTTGCTCTGTTTTTATTTATTTATTAAATAAAGTTATATAACTGCAAGCTGTTTTCTTGCATTGAGGTATTTGGTGACCCGTCTCCGTCTGCTTGTTTTTTCCCCCTAAGGCAATCTGAGCTTGGAAATATTTTTGTTCCGAAAATAAAAAATCAAAAAATCTGGGACTCTTTATCAGGGCAATTAATTTCTTCTTGTAAAACATGGCTGACTTTTTTTTCCCCCTTCCTGCTTTGCAAAAGTCCATGGTGTCCGTGCCCCCTCAATTAACTCCCCCCCCCTGCTAAAATTGCAACGGGTGCCAAATTAAGAGCCTGGGAAAGCCAACTTGTCTTTGCATGATTGATTTGTTTTTAAAAGTGCCCAAGCAACAACATTCCCCTTCCAAACGCTTGTAACCGTGTTTTCTACACCTGGATAAATTATGCAAGATTAGATAAAAATGTATTTTTCCCCCTCCCCTTTGGGTAAGAGACACACAAAACCCATCATCCATTACAACAGGAACACAAAAAGTGTAAAAGGGCTTTTTGATAAGTTTTGGGTAATCAAAGGAAAAAGTTTGGGAAGCCCTGCCTTTCATTTTATTTTTATATGCCGAGAAAATTTAAAAAGCAATGACTTTTCTTTTAATTGGCAGAGAAATTTTAAAAAGCAACACCTTTCATTTTCATCGGCAAATAAATTTTAAAAAGCAGTGCCTTTCATCTTATTTCAAGTTGCAAAGAAACTTAAAAAGCAATGACTTTTCTTTTAGTTGGCAAAGGAATTTTAAAAAGCAATGCCTTTTATTTTAACTTGCAGAGAAATTTTAAAAAGCAAAGCCTTTTTTTACCTTAAGTTGCAGAGAAATGTTAAAAGGCAATGATAAGCTTTTATTTGGTTTCCTGATTTTTCGGCTGTGGATAAATCTGCCAAAAGGGAGGGGCGGGGAAAAGGCTTTCTCGGCTGCTGTTTATGATCAGGGTAAATAAACTCCAGACTCCTCCCTTTCCACTTTTGTAAAGCCAATGATGCAATATTTCCTACCCCTTCTTTCTTTTTTTCTTCCCCCCCCCCCCCCTTAAATGGAATTTGCCCTGTGTTTTCTCGCAGGTAAACAGTTTCCTTGCATTCAGTGCATGCTCCCAGCCAGGCCTTCAATGTGTGGCGTGTTTTCCTTTCAAGGCTAAGCTTGAAACTTGTTTGGATCTGGCCGACCACATGGATATAATTACTCCCGGTTTTTATTTATTTATTTTTGCTTGCAAAACCCTTCCTATAGATGTTTCTGGTCACACATTCCCCGGGGAGGGAGGGTGGGAGGGAAACCCTGCAGGAAAGGAAATTCCTCATGCCTGTGATAGGTCCCTGGTATATTTCCCTTGCATATGGCTGTGTTTAAAATGCCGTTCCGCAGACGTTTTGCATGGGATTTTTGGCAGGAAAAAAAAAAGAAAGAAAGGAAGGGAAAGGAAAGGAAAGGAAAGGAAGAAATAATAAAGGTGGGAGAAAGAAACAAAGGAAAGGAGGAAGGGAGGAAGGAAATAAACACAGGAGAAAAAAAGAAAGGAGGTGAAAGAAAGAAAAAGAGAGAAGGAAGGAAAGGGAAGAAAGAGAGAAGGAAAGGACATATCGATACCGAATATCAAGAGGAGCTTTATAAATAAACTCATGCCAGTAAGGATTTCTGTGTTTAGGACACAGGATCAAAAAATTGGGGGAGGGGGGGAGGTTTCCTTCTCAAGGGCAAAATATATATTACACAGGTAGTCCTCAACTTACGGCCACAACTGAGCCCAAACTTTCTGTTGTTCAGTAAAACATTCATTAAGGAAGAGTTTCGCCCTATTTTACGACCTATCCAGTTGCTAGTGTGTGTTTAATTTTGTTGTACAAGCTACAGTGACAATAAAAGAAAGTAAACTAAAGCAAATCCCTGTGGTGGATGAGTTAGTCACTCGGTCGTTAAGTGAATCCGGCTTTCCCCATTGACTTTGCTTGTCAAAAGGTCACCAAAGGGGATCACACATGACCTCCTGCGACCCTGCCACCATCATAAGTACAGGACAAGTGTCTGAATTTTGATCACATGATCACCAGGAGACTAAAAAGGCCATAACTATGAAACACGGTCATAAGTCGCTCTTTTTCAGTGCCGTTGGTCACTAAATGAACTTGTTGTAAGTTGAGGGCTAGTTGTATTTACTAGGGCCTAAATTAGGGTTTGCAGTAGATCTTGGCTTGTGAAAACTCTGTTCTCGGGGGGAGTGAGAGACAGAGAGAGAGAGAGGAGAGACTTTTGGCTTCATGCAAGGAAAGCAGCAGAAGTCTTTCTTTCTCTCCCCCAAACTTCACCAGAAATGAGTCTTTGTGAGACTTGTCACAGCCTCTTGGAGCAGGAGGCCTTGCAGGGTCCCAAAGACTCATTTNAGCAGGAGGCCTTGCAGGGTCCCAAAGACTCATTTCTGGTGGAGTTTGGGGGAGAGAAAGAAAGACTTTGGCTGCTTTCCTTCCGTGCAGCCAAAAGCACAAGAAGGAAGAAGCGGAAAGAAGCAGCCCAGTGGTCAGGCCAGATGCGTAGGGCGCATGGGGTAAGTTCCCCCCCTTCTCCCCCTCCCCTCACTACCTTCGCAGTGCGACGGGCCATGTGGGCAGCACAGTCTTGTGTTCCTGCACAGCCTGGATTAATTGCTTTGGGGGGGGGACATATCTCTGCAGACCACCCAAATTTTCTCATGGACCACCAGTGGTCCCCGGCCCACTGATTGGCAACCACTGGCTTAAGGAGAGCTTGCAAGGAAAAGCGAAATGCTGTAAGAGTGATGGTGCAAGATGAATTGGTGGCCAGCTTGTGATCAATAAACCAGGTTAATGATTAATGGGACCCTGAGCAAGGAAACTCACAGAAGTTCTCTGATTTGTGGCCAGTCGCTTGCTCTTTGCCTGGCCTACCTCACAGGGTTGTTGGGGGAAAAACCTGGAGGAGAAGATATGCTTTGTATCTTTTTAACTCCTGGAGCAATGCAGATTTAATGAAAGGAACCCTGCAAGCATTTTGGTTTGTTTGTTTTTTTTTTACAACTAGAGTGAGACTTTGGGGGAAAAAAAAATCAATGCAAGTAGGCCTTGACTTACAACCATTCATTTGGGGACCATTCGAGCTTAACAACTGCACTGGGAAAAAATGGCTTGCAATTGGTCCTCGCAGTTATAACCGTCGCAGCATTGTCCCACGGTCATGTGATTGATGCATGGGTTTAACAGTGGTCGTCGCATCCGTGGATCACAGGATCTCTGCGATCTCCCCGATGTCAGCTTTTGGAAGCCATATTAGCATCAGAAGCGACCACGTTGCCGCATTCCGGCTGGCTACCGACAAAGCAAATTCCGTGGAGGAAGCCAGGTTCCCTTAACGACTCTCGGATTCACTGAAGGATTCACTTAGTAACACGGCAGAAAGGTCACAAAATCAAGCACGGCTGGCTGGCTGAACCAAATGGGCCTTGCCTAGCAAGGGACGTTCTGGTCCGGATTTGAAGCCAAGGACCCCCTGAATTTGAAAATATTTAAAAGTCCCTGTGTTTATTATCGAAGAAATCTCACCGATTATCTCCATGCCAGCAGAGAGCAGATATCAAAGGGTAGATCAGTTCCAGAATTATGCTCTAAGGAAACATTTAATCATCCTGGTGCGAGTTTAATTATTAACTTGGATTTTCCAGTTGTTTTTTTTTTTTTAAGAAAATGCACTTCAAATCTCTCTCTCTGTCTGTCTGTCTGTCTGTCTGTCTCTCTCTCTCTCTCTCTCTCTCTCTCTCTCTCTCTCTCTCTCTCTCTCTCTCTCTCTCTCTCTCTCTCTCTTTCCCTCCCTCTTTCTCCCTCCCTCCCTCTCTCCCCCTTTTCTGATGGGAGTTGTTATCCTTCCGCTGGAAAAATAAAATCACTGGCGTTAAGGAGTCTGTGTGTTTCTATATTCTCTCCTTCTGCTGTGTGTCGGAAAATATATCAACGGCCCTGCGGAGTTTCTATTTCTATTTTGCAGAGACATAAATCTCGGGTCGGTAGGACTCAGGTTTCACAGCTGTGTTGTTGTCCAGGATTCTGTTTGCTTTTGCAAAGGAGCAGAGCGAACACACACACACACACACACACACACACACACAAAGAAAGTATAACACAATGAGAAATTGCTCCAAGGAAAGGCCCTGTAGTGAAAGCAACTTTTTTGGTGTGAGCGGTTTCCTCGAGAACAGGAAGACCAAGCAAGAGAAAGAAAGCGATGGTGTGTCGAATTCTCTTCGTTCATCTGAAATTCTCGTCCCTGGAGACCGTTCAGGCATGGAAACAGGCTTGTTTCCTTGGTGGAGAGAGAGAGAGAGAGAGAAAGAAAAAGAGAAAGAAAAGAAAGAAAGAAAGAAAGAAAGAAAGAAAGAAAGAAAGAAAGAAAGAAAGAAAGAAAGAAAGAAAGAAGCGTGCAAGGGCGAGATTCCTCCGCTGGTTGTTCATTTCACACACGGTTATGTTTACCCCAAAGTTTATATTAAGTTTTCTTGCTGTGAGATTGGACCTCAAAGCGAGCCGTCTTTGAGATGGAGGCCACAGTCGTTGGCCCTTTGCAACAAACCAAGATCAAGCCAGGTGATTTCTTGCTTCCAAAGTTAACAACACACACACACAAACACACAAATCTAACAGCAAGCTTTTGTGGGTTGGAAGTCGCAGACATTTGCAGCAAACCAAGATTGGGTCAGAAAGAAGAACCACATAACTCTGATGTTATTTATTTGTTTGGGAAATTGCAGGGTTGGGCTGCTGGGAGATTGGGAGAGCCCCCCAGCTAAGATTCTGTGCAGCTTGGAGAACTACTGGCTGGTCCTGCCCCTGGGTGTACCTCCTTAGGGGTTGGCACTCACAACTTTCCTCCTCTCGCTGCTCTGGTGGGTTGGGTGGATGTGACCAGCAAGGGACGGAGAAAGAGGGAAAAAGAGGGAAGGAAAGAAAGGGAGAGAGTGAGGGAGAGAGAGAAAAGGAGGGAGGGAGAGAAAGGGAGAGAGAGGGAGGGAGGGAGAGAAACAGGGAGAGAGAAAGGGAGGGAGGGAGAGGGAGGGAGGGAGAAANGAGGGAGAGAGGGAGGGAGGGAGGGAGAAACAGAAAGGGAGGGAGAGAGAAACGGAGAGAGAAAGGGAGGGAGAGAAACAGGGAGAGAAAGAGGGAGGGAGAGAGAAAGAGGGAGGGAGCACACAAAGCACGCCCACCAAGCCATGCCCACTGAACTGGTGGTCGAACCATTTGAATCCCACCACTGCATCAGATGTACTTCCTTTGGGGTCGGGCTCACAACCTTCCTTGCCTCGCCGCTCTCGCGGGGTCGGGTGGATGTGACCCGGTTCCCCTCAGGTCACCGTGGCCCCAATTTCCATGCTCCTTTCCAATCAAGTGTGACGAATTTTACAACAATGGTGGCTGCAGCTTAGCTCGGTGTCAATAGAAGCTCCTTTGATGCTTGTTTTGGAGAAAGGACCGTCTCAAGGTAGAGAGGCTCACAGCAAGCAGCTAAACCAACTATTGGGTGTTGTGGTATACAATTCTATGTTGTTTCCATGCTTCCACCCCCACACCACCCCCGTTCATGGGGGGGGGGGGATTNGGGGGGGGGGGGGAATTGCGCTAAATGAAACCAAAAGCTTTTCACCAAAATAGCAGGTACCAGCAAGCAAGCTCCACAATAAGTTAAGATTAAAGATCCAAAATCTGATAACCTTGAGTTTTTGTTTTTGTTTTTTAACCACAATTACTTGAATAAAGCATGACTTCCTGATTGCGCATACGCCTGATACGATGGCTTCCAAAACACCACAGCTAGATTCACACAGAAAGAAACCATTATTGCACAACATTTTAACCCTTTTGCTTGATTTTTAAGCCGGCTATCTCGCAGCTCTCTTTCCAAAATAATGTTAAGCAGGTCTACTCAAAAGGGAGCACCAAACTACAAGGGTTGGCTTTGCAAATCGCACTAAATTACTAAATAGTAATGTGGTTTGTTTTGGGTTTAGTAGTGGGTCATGCTTTCTTCAGCAAACTATAGTTAGAATAACAGAGTTGGAAGGGACCTTGGAGGTCTTCTAGCCCAACCAATTTCAGACAAAGGGTTGTCCAATCTCTTCTTCAAAACCTCCAGTGTTGGAGCATTCTGGAGGCAAGTTGTTCCACTGATTAATTGTTCACCCTGTCAGGAAATTTCTCCTTAAATTTAGATTGGTTCTCTTTTTGATTAGTTTCCATCCTTTGCTTCTTGTTCTTCCTTCAGGTGCTTTGGATAATAGATTGACCCTCCTCTTCTTTTTGGAAGCCCCTGAGATGTTGGAAGACTGCTATCATGTCACCCCCGGTCCTTCTTTTCGTTAGACTAGACATACACAGTTCCTACAGCTGTTCTTCATATGTTTTAGCCTCCAGTTCCCTAATCATCTTGGTTGCTCTTCTCTGCACTCATTCTAAAGTCATAAAAGTGTATTTTTCAACATAATAGAGCAGTTAGATACAGACTGATAGAATTGGAAGGGACCTTGGAGGTCATCTAGTCCCAAGCAGGAGACCATACACCATTTCTGAGAGATATTAGTCCAATCTCCTCTTGAAAGCCTCCAGGGATGAAGCTCCCACAACTTCCAAAGGCAACTTCTGTTCCATGGGTTGATTGTTCTCACGGTCGGAAAATTGTTTCCAATTGAATCTCTGTTTGATCAGTTTCCATCAGGGGGTTGGAATAGAGGACCTCCAAGGTCCCTTCCAAATCTTGTCATTCTATTTGACTACTTTCTCATATTAAAAACAGCCCAGTTTCTTTGTGGTCATTATTCTCTCCGTTCTTCAGAGTTAAAAACCCTGGATACTCCGCTCCTTGGGCTTCGAAACCGGATTAACGATTATCTTTAGCCAGCCAGGTTTGCTCCTCCTGAACCAGGAAGACGGCGCGATAGGAATCTTGTTTTCTCTCTGATTCATTCTTGACAAAATAATAACACAAATTTTAATTATCCAAAGCAGTGATTAAAGGCAAGGCAAGGCAAGGCAGCTCCAAGGCAAGATGTCACCAAAACCGTGAAACAGACGTTGTGATGTAATACCACAAGCTTGTCTCCCCTTATGGACACACAGTCCTCGACTTACAACAATTCATTTAGTGACTGTTTGAACTTACAAGATAGAGAGATAAGGAGGGAGGGAGAAAGAAGGAGAGAGGGAGGGAGAGAGAGAGGGAGAGAGAGAGAGAGAGAGAGATATTCTTGGTTTGAATTCGGTTGTCAGTCTCGATCCAATGGCCTTTTTTAAGTTTTCAAGACTTTGTGTACAGGCAGACCTTGACTTTCAACCGTTTTGTACAGTGACCATTTGAAATCACAACAGCCCTTTAAAAAAACTGGGGCTTTTCCACACATCTTCAAGTGGCCCAGATTGGAAAACCAAAGTCCCAGGCGCCTTTTTTGCAAGAAGGAGAAAGCTTTCCTTTGCAACTTTCCAGCTCCACCTTTAGAGACTTTTTGGGCCCGTTTTCCAGACAGAAAGAAGGTCAAGGATGGGATTTTGTGGTTGTGCAGTTTTCCAAACTCTTCCTCCCCTTTCACCAAAAAAACCTCCCGTGTCCTGCTCTCTATACACAGCCAGCCGGTGTACCCAGGGGGAGGAAAAAAGGCTTGCTTGATTTTGAAACGGAAATGTTTATTGAAGTTTGTCGAGCATGACTGACATCTCTGGTGTGGATGCAAAAAGGCCTTCAGTTTGACATCATCTGTGCCATGAAGAGAGCTTTCTTTTTCTTTTTTTTGAAGAAGAGGAGGAGGAGGAGGAAGAAGGAGGAGGAGGAAGAAGAGGAGGATGGAGGAGGAGGAGGAAGAAGAAGGAGGAAGAGGAGGGGGAGGAGGAAGATGAAGAGGAGGAAGAGGAGGAAGAAGAGGACGGAGGAGGAGAAGAAAGAAGAAGGAGGAAGAGGAAGAAGAAAGAGGAAGAGGAGGGGGGAGGAAGGTGAAGGAGGAGGGGTTTAAGGGCTTTGTAAGTGTGGATTCCTCCACGGAGCAGCCTTTAAGCCTCTTCGCTCTCAGCCAATGGGAAGGGAGGGGATAAGTGGAAATCCTGCAGGAATTCGGACAAACGGATAGTTGCCTGGTCTTTTAAGAAGAGATTGGACAACCCTTTGTCCCAAAATGGTATATTTCTACAAGAGTTCCCTGCCCAAGCAGGGGGTTGGACTAGAAGACCTCCCGAGGTTCTTTCCAACTCTGTCATTCTGCTCTTACTGTTTTCTCGTTTGCACAAAACCCAACGGGATGCCCCGTTGCACCCCCTTTGAGCAGAGAGGTACAGGTAGTCCTCGTCTTAACGGCTGCTGTGGAGGCTGATCTTTCTGTTGCTAAGCAAGACCGTTGAGTTTGACCACATTTGGGGCTAAGTTAGTCGCTAAGTTAGTCACATGGTTGTTAAGTGAATCCGTCTTGCCCCATCGACGGCGGCTGTTGGAAGGTCGCAAAAGAGGATTACGTGACACACACACACACCTTGGGACACTGCAAGGGTCATAAATGTGAGTCAGTGGCCAAGCTGTCTGAATTTGGATCGCCTGACCAAATGGGGATGTTGCAACGGTCGTAAGTACGAGAAAAGGGTCATCGGTCACGAAGTGAATGTTGTAAATTGAGGGGGACTGTACACCTCTGATCTGCCTTATTGAACTGAATATTGAAGATTCAGTTCAGTATTGAAAATTGAAGCGGCACATCTCAATTTTCGCCTACAGGTAGTCCTTCACTTATGACCATCGCTTAGTTAGTGACTGCCTCAAAGCTACAACCTTTCAGCCCCCTTTATATGGTCTCTTCTTACCCCCCCCCCCCCCCCCCCCCCCCCCCCCNCCCCCCCCCCCCCCCAGAACTCAAAAGAAAAATGTCTTAATATTTTTGCACACAGCGGTATCCGGCTTGGGTATGTCTGGAGGAAGAAGAAGAAGAAGAATTTTGCATGTCATTCTCTCTCTCCTCCAGTCTTCGAGCACTTTCACACTCCAGAGGAGCAAAATGCAACCATGGTGGTTTTCTTCCCCTCCCCAGAACCCAGTTTATAAAGTAGCTTAATGGCAAAATCTCCCGGGAAGAGTCATAGTGTTAGCATCTTTGCTGGATACACCAGACTGGTTTAATTGTTATGTAAATTACACTTGCTAAGCCATCAACTTTCTTCTTAATGGGCCATTCATCACTGCAAAGTTTTCTCTCAAGGAGCCAGCTGCTCTTCCTCAGAAGCCTTCCCTTGAAAAAAAAAATCAATCACACACACAAACACACAGATAGGGAGGGACAGAGACAGAGATATACTGTAGATTAGTAGATAGAAGATAGATGATAAACAGATGATAATGGTAGGTAGGTAGGTAGGTAGATAGATAGATAGATAGATAGATAGATAGATAGATAGATAGATAGATAGATAGATAGATAGATAGATAGATAGAAAGAAATGATGGATGGATGGATGGATGGATGATAGATGATAAATGGGTGGATGAGTGGATGTAGATATATAGTTGTATATATGTAGATAGATATGTATAACATATACAGGTATATATAGATGTATGGAGATAGGTATAGATATGTAATATATAGATATATAGATGTAGGTGTGTGTGTGTACACACACACACATATCATACATACATACATCCGTACATACATACATACATATATTTGTTTTCTTAAGTTTTCGTGGGTACTTACATGTGTGGTATTCAGCTTTGTTCAGGTATTTTCCCATGTCATTATAGTTGTGCTTTTAAAGTTGTAGCAACGTTTTGGCAGAATCTCATCTGTTCAGTCTGCTGGCCCAGGCTGGGTTACCAGAGGGACCATGTAACTCTGTGATACGTCAAGCATCATAAATATGAGCTGGTTGCCAATAATTTTGATCACAAGGATGCTGCAGCAGTCGTAAGGGTGAAAACAATGGCCCTAAGTCCCTTTTTTCAGCACTGCTGTTAAACTGATCCTGGAATACTACAACGGTCATAAAGACGAGTCGAGCGGCCAAGTATCTGGATTTTGATCAGGTGACCAAGGCAGGGGATGCTGCTGGGGATCATAAGTGTGAAAAGCTTTCCCCCTTCCCCCCTCCAGTGCCATTGAAGCTTTGGTCACTAAATGAACTGTCATAAGTCAGGTGTCTGCTTTGGAAGCCATACTGAGACCAGATGCTCCCACACTGCCACAATTGAGCCTGGGGAAGTGGAAGTGGGGAATTTCTTGGAGTGTAATGTAGTTAGACAGAACAACATTCTTTTTCTGATTCAAGGTCAGGTTGTGTTGCGCATAAGTGAGAGGAAGTCTTGGGACGGATGGTGATTGGGGCATGTGATATGATGATGTGTGCAGGGGGTCAATTTGTAGTTTTTTACTTATTGTAAGAAAGCCTGGAACTTTCAGATTCGGGATTCCCCAATTGTGCCAGTTCACTATCCAAATAAAAAGGAATCTTTGAGAAGATGTTTGTCTCATTGGGTGGAATGGAGGGTTGCTGGGACTGCCTGCTAGCAAAGGAGCTGAAATTTAGCGAGGAGGCCTAACATCATTGAAAGAGTCTAGAGAAGATTAAAGAAAATACTCATCTTTGCTGAAATGGATAGACTTGAAAAACAAATGGTTGAATAATAGAAATAAGGATAAAGGAGATAAGAAAATTATAGATAAATGTATATGAATGTATACAAAGATAGATATTTGCATGAGATTGGTTTGTATAATAATGATGACACACCACTGTTAATATTAAGATCCATATGTGTAAAAGGTGAAAAAGAGCAATAAAAGTTATTGCAAAAAAGAAATAGAGTCTAGTGAAGGTTAAAAAAAATACTGATGTGTGCGAAAATGGATAGATTGACTTTGGGATTGAAAAACAAAGATGAGACAGAATATTACAAGATTTGGAATACATTTTTATCCATGGTGGAAGCAGAAAGGAAGAGGAGCCAGAATAAAAAAATAATAATTAGGATTTATAGAATGGATAATTGAGGTTATATAAAAAATTAAAAGGGAATATGATGGATAATGCAATGGATATAAGTATAAATAAATGTATATAAGATATGTAGCATATACTTTAGTATGTGTGGCAAAAATGATGCCAGGACAACCACACAATATTTTAATGATGTAATCAATAAAATATTTATATAGAAAAAAAAAGAAAAAAGAAAGATTCTAGAGAAGGGAATTAAAATCACGCACGATTCCTCCCATTCTGTTCTCTGTTTAACTCTGTTTATGATTAATCATTGTTCAAACAGCCCGAGTTGAGATTTATTGACACAGGAGGGTTGAGAGGAGAGCAGCAGCCAGGCTCCACACGTCCCTTCCCTTCTCAGGTTTACCAGAGAGCAGGTTCAGGAAGTCCTCGGCTTGCGACCACAAGGGAGCCCCAACCTTTTCGTTGCTCCGCAGAGACAGTTCATTGAGTGAGTGTTGCCCCGTTTTGCGACCTTCAGTTGCAGAGGGAATCGCTGCCATCGTTAAATTAGCCACAGGGTCATTCAGTGAATCCGGCTTGGACTTCGCTTGTCAGAGGGTCGCAAAAGGGCATCACGGGGGTGCTTTGAGCATCATAAATATGAATTTTATGTTGCCAAGCGTCTGAATTTTGATTGCGTAACCATGGGGATGCTAAACTCTGGGGGTGCTACTATGGTCTAAAGTGTTTTGGAGGGGAAGATCAGAAGTCAATTTCACTAAATAAATGGTTGTAGGTTGAGGAATAACTTTATATAATCTTAGAAAAGTTTATGATGCTTCCTGACTTGGGTGGTTGGCTGGCCGACGTTTCATTACCCAACTAGGTTACATCATCGGGGTGTAAGGTGAGTTAGAAAACTCAGGGTGAAGAGCAAGAAAGCTCTGTGATGTCACTATTAAAGGAGAATAAGAGGGAGGGAAGGAAGGAAGGAAGGAGAAAATGGGTTGAATGGATGGGAGGGAGGAAGGAAGAAAATAGATTGAATGAGAGGGAGGGAGGAGAAAATTGATTGGAAGGAAGGAAGGAGAAGAAAATAGATTGGATGGGAGGAAGGAAGGAAAGAGAAAATAGGTTGAATGGACAAGAGGGAGGGAGGGAAGGAAGGAAGGAGAAAATGGGTTGAATGGATGGGAGGGAGGGAGGAAGAAAATAGATTGAATGAGAGGGAGGGAGGGAGGGAGGAGAAAATCGATAGGAAGGAAGGAAGGAAGGAAAAGAAAATAAAATGGATGGGAGGAAGGAAGGAAAGAGAAAATAGGTTGAATGGACAAGAGGAAAGGAAGGGAAGGAAGGGAGGGAGGGAGATCCTTGGTGCTCTCTGAGCTAGATGGTTTTCTTGCAGACATTTCATTACTCGAACTAGGTAACACCATCAGTGCTAACGTAGTAAGGAGTAATGTTTGCTCTCAGCTTATATCCTGAATGAACATGATGTAAGCAGTATTTTGAAACCAGACACAGCCTCGCAACCGTTTCCCTTTTGGTTTCCTGGAGTTGCCATTGATGGAAAGGACACCCAGCTGCTGCCAAATTGCAAATGGACAGACGGGCGTCTTTGAAAAGGCGGGGATGATCTTGCTTGAATCATCCAGCCAGAATGCAAATATTTCCATCTCTGGAATTGAAACGTTCCTCGCTGTCGTCGTGAGTAGGAGACAGATCTTCTCAACCGCACGAAGTTCGGTGAAGAAGGTGGGGTTGAGATGTACCATCCTCGTTTTCCCATCCCCTAAATAAATAATCCTCTTTGAAATCTGGCGTGGAGGTTTTTTGTCCCATAACAAACAGGACGCTGTTGAGCAAACTTGGCACCTCCCAAAAGTTGCGCCCGAGGGCACCATTAGAGCTTAGCAAGCAGATATTCCTAGGAGGCGTCAACTTTGGGTCATCTTGTAGTACATTGCTGAGGACATCTGAGGAACCACCCAGTCAACAGTTGGGCTGCGTGGTTTGCCGGATTTATTTTGGGTATCTGGGGGTGGAAACGGTTTTGTGCTGGTTCTTAAAATAGGTCTTGAGGGTCAATCCTTGTTGGGGACTTTGGTAGATTTAAAGCCTGAGATGTTTTTATTGGGGATTTTGCCTGAAAACTATAGCGAAGAAATAACATATTTGCTGATTCACATATTAACAGCACCTAGAATTGTATTTGTTCAACATTGGAAAAATGGAAAATTCCAGATAGAGGAGGAAGTGATTAAGAAAATAATGGAATGTGCAGAAATGAGTAGATTAACATTAGCAGCTAGAGAGCAAGAAGAAAAAGAATATTATAAAATATAGGACTTATTTTTTCAATGTTTAGAAAGTAGAGTAAGAAATTAAAGAATACTGCAATAATGATATGCTGTAATAGATCACTCTGAATAAGACACAGCATGAATGTAATTTAGCAAGAATTGGAATTTGCTCACAAGGATAGCTGAAAACTGAAATAAAAGATCTAACGACATTGTAATAATGATAGAATATGATATATAATGATTAGAATATAATATGAATGTAAACTTAACAAGAAATGTATACAAATATTATTATGTGCACAAGATGTATGTAACCATAAAGATGGTTTTTATTTGCTGTTTTTGTTATAAAAATTTAAAAAAAATCAAAAAGAAAAAGAAAGTTTGAAGAAGATACCTTCTCCTCCCTGTTCCTATCTTTTTTTTTTTAATTTTTAATTGAGTGGGCATGTATTGTGACAAGTTTGTGTTGTGTAAGATCACTATTTCCCCAGTGGGAACAAAAACCACACAATCCTTACATTCCTCAAGAAGACAAACAGGTTACCCATGAGTAAAGCAGTTGGGAAACTCTTTGACGGAATGCAGAAACAACACTATTTGCACTTTCTCCTTGTCCTCCTCAATAGATGACCACCATTGAGGTCAAATTTTCTATGGCTAAACAAGGTGGTTCTTTATGAATCGTGCCTGGTTTTACCAGGGTTTTTTGCCAGGGTTGATAAATCACTGCAGTTGTTAAGTGAATCATGAAGTCCTTAAGTGAACCCCCAGCTTCCCTCCCGTTGATGGAAGCCAGCTAGGAAAGTCGACAAATGATGGATCACATCATTCCGGGATGCTGCCGCCATCATAAATATATTCCTGTTGCCAGGCAATCAGATTTTGGCCGCATGACTGGGGATTTTTACAGTGGTTATAAGTGCGAGGACCTTCACACTTCCCACCCACCCCCAGTTCTGTTGTAACTTCAAACGGTTGCTAAAACCAGTGGTTGTAAGGCAAGGCCACTTGTACAGGCGAGGAGAGAGACAGGTAGACAGACAGACAGAGTAATAGATAGATAAAGTGATGGATGGATGGATAGATAGATAGATAGATAGATAGATAGATAGATAGATAGATAGATAGATAGATAGATAGACTGAAAGATACATAGTGATAGGTAGATAGTGATAGGTAGGTAGATTGATAGAGTGATAAGAGTGATAGGTGGATGGATGGATGGATGGATGGATGGATGGATGGATGGATGGATGGACGGACAGACAAGTAGAGTTGAAATAGGAGTGCTTCTATCTTTGGATTTTGCATTAATGTTGTAGCACATTGGAAAGATTGTGCGCTACTGTGAGTCTTTGCCTGAAGCGGCATGTAGATGTACATCCTTCTTGTGAGATGGACGCTGTGTAAATTTGATTAATAAATAAAATAGACTTTAGATAAAGCTGTCCTGCAAAGGCAAGGGGGAAGAGGGCCTGAACGTTGAACATTTTGTTCGAAATGGTATATAGGGTTTCCTGCTTTGAACAGGGGGCTGGACTAGAAGACCTCCAAGGTCCCTTCCCACTCTTGTTATTCTATTGTTAACTTGGGAGACTCACCCATCCAAAACCATGAATCGTAGCTTGTTCATTGTGCACACTCACCCTCCCCAAATAAGGATGGAAAGGGAAGGAAGGAAGGAAGGAAGGAAGGAAGGAAGGAAGGAAGGAAAAGGAAGGAAGGAAGAAGAGTTTTGCAGCTGAAGTTGTTGAAAAACAAAAGGGGTATCTCTCCTCCCCCTCTTTTTTGGGGAGGAAAGCACAATCTTTTTTTTTTAATTTAATTTCTTTTTATAAAACAATGTCTTGTATTTCTTAACGCTGATGCTCATTTTGTGGAGGGGGAAAAAAAGATTGGCCATGCAGCCTTGTTATGACTTGTTCGGTTAAACAATGGGGTGGAATTGGAACAGCTGTCTGTGCAAGGCTCTTATTTCAGGAAAGGGGGGGACTTATTAAATATTTTTCTCTTCCCAGAGTCTGCTAAAAAAAAAAAAAAATGGTGTGCTGGGGAGTGGGGGGCGTGGAATGTGTGGATGGGATATATATATTTCCATAGCCCAATGTGAAGCTGGCAAGCTTTTTCCAACCTCATTTTTGGCGTTTTAAGCGTCTTTTCCTCTACTTCACGATCGGAGAATGCAGTGTGTAATTGAGTACCGGTAGTCCTCGCCTTCCGACGAGGGAGCCCAAAACTTCTGTCGCTAAGTGAGATAGGGTTTAAGGGAGTCTGGCCCGCATTTTACGACCTTCCTTGGCACAGGTTGTTGAGTTAATCAGTGCAGTTGTTAAGTTAGTCACTGGGTTGTTGAGTGAATCAGACTTGGCTTGACTGATGAGGCTACCTAGCTGGGTCATGAAACGTCTGCAAGGAAGCAACCAGGCTCTGAGAGCACCAAGGACCCCACAGTCCTCCCCTTCCTCTTCCTGAGCCCCTTCCTCCTTCCACAAATTCTACCCCCTTCTAACACTGATAATGTTACATAGCTGGATCATGAAACATATGCAAGAAAACTATCAAGCTCAGAGAGCACCAAGGACCCCACAGTTCTCTTCCATCCCACAAACCCCTTTCTCTTTTAGCACTGATATTGTTCCCTAGCTGGGTCATGAAATGTCTGCAAGGAAACACCCCAGCTCAGAGCACCAAGGACCCCAAAGTCTTCCTCCCTTTTCCTTTCTTCCCTTCCTTCCTTCCTTCCTCTCCTCTCCTTCCTTCCTTCCTCTCTCCCTCCTTTTGCTTCCTTTTAGCACTGATGATGTTCCCTAGCTGGGTCATGAAATGTCTGCAAGGAAACAACCCAGCCCAGAGAGCACCAAGGACCCCACAGTTCTCTTCCATCCCACAAACCCCTTTCTTTTGTAGCACTGATGTTGTTACCGAGTTGGGTCATGAAAAGTCTGTGAAGAAACAACCCAGCTCAGAGCACCAAGGAATCCACAGTCCTCCTCCTTCTCCTCCATCCCACAAACCCCTTTCTCTTCTAGCTGTTACCTAGTTGGGTCATGAAATGTCTGCAAAGAAGCAACCAAGCTCAGAGAGCACCAAGGACCCCACAGTCCTCCTTCTCCTCTTCTCTTCCATCCCACAAACTCCTTGTAGCCCTGATGATGTTAACCTAGTTGGGTCATGAAACATCTGCAAGGAAACCACCAAGCTCCAAGAACACCAAGGACCCCCCACACACACACACACACATACACAATCTTCTCTTAATGTGTGCAATGCGCTTGTAGCTTAGCAGAGCTAGGGAAAATGTCCAGTTTTTCCCAGGACAAGCCAGTTGCTATCTTCTGATCTCCAATCCACTCTGGAGTGGAGATGTTTCCAGACTTGACCTCAATATGTACTTTACATTTTTTGTTGGATAATGCAAAGAGACGTCCTTGTCCTAAAAGACCAGAGGATGGAAGGCGTTGCACAAAAGAAAAAATTTTTGGATACAAGCAACTGGTCCACATATTCAAATCATCACAAAAAAGAGAACCGCCAAGAGACGGATTTTCAGAACCGGTTCCAAAGAAAGAGCTTGAAGCCCCATGGTGCATTAAGCCCTTTCAATATTTCCCATCCTAATTGACAAGAGGCAGATCTCCACACTGAGCTCGCACATACACACACACATGGAGCTGTTGGCTAACATGATTGTCCAGCTACAAATTGCCGCCTTAAAAAACTGGAAGAGACTTTAGCATTTTGGATCGTTTTTTCCTGTTAAGAAAAGCTTTTAGTGCTTCGTTTGAGGCCAGGAACAAATTTCAATTTATTTTTTTTCCTCTCCCAAATTGGCCAGAATGTTGCAACCAGAATGCGAAAAATAAACAGCAATTGCATTTCGTGTTGTTGTTGGGTTTTTGTTTTCTTTAATCCCCTTCCCGCCGCTGATGAGATGAATCTAGCTTGGAGCTATTAAATGTGTCCAGATGCCTCCTGCTATTATCAAGGCTGCAAATAACTCTCATTTGTTCTAAGGGAAGTACAGTGAGATGCATGCTCAGAAAGCTTCCCTCTGGTTGCCTGTGGGGAATGAAAATCTCCTCGGTGTGATTCATTTTGGTGTTCTTGTTTTTTGTTTTAAATAAAAATGTGGACTTTGAAAACATTTCTTTTTAAACCACAGCTAACAGAGAGGTAAATTAAGCAGACGAATGTACTTTGCACTTGGGAAGAGTGGAATACTGAATTACTTTGAAAGCCAAAATTTTTGTTGCTAAGTGAGACAGTCGTTAACTTGAGTTTGGAGTGGGATTGGAGGAGGAGGTGTTTTCTGAGCTTGGTTGTTTTCCTGCAGACATTTCATGACTCAACTAGGTAACACCATCAGCGCTACAAGAAAGTGGAAAAGAAGGGGAAGGATTGTGGGATCCTTGGTCCTCTCTGAACTTGGTTGCTTTATTGCAGGCATTTCATGACCCAACTTGGTAACATCATCAGTGCTACAAAGGTTTGTGGATGGAGAAGGAGACGAGAAAGGAAGAGGAGAAAGGGGAGGAGGAGGAGACAGAGAGGAGGAAAAGGGGAGGAAAAAAAGATGATAGGAAGAGAAAAAGGATAGGAGGAAAAGGGAAGGAGGAGGAGGAAGAGGACTGTGGGACCCTTGGTGCTCTCTGAGCTTGGTGGTTTTATTGCAGACGTTTCATGACCTAACTAGGGAACATCAGCAGTGTTACAAGGGAGTGGAAAAAGAGGGTTTTGGTGTCCTTAGTCCTTTCTGAACTTGTTTTATTGCAGATATTTCATGACCCAACTAGGTAACACCATCAGTGCACCGGGTGATGGTATCTAATTTGGGTCATGAAACAACTGCAAGAAAACAACCAAGCTCAAGAGAGCACTTTGGTTTGAATAGGTGGACATAAATAAAGGTGCCTACCTGACTTCAGGGGGAGGAAAAAATATGTACAATTCACATTCAATAATTGTACTGTAAAATCTGCAACAGTTTTATGGCGGAGGGGCCCAGAATCATGGTCTGGGGGGCGCTATATGTCCTTTTTAGAAGCCCCCCCCCTTACCAACCAGGCTGATAGCCAAGAGATAACATTGCTGTACCCATGTGGAAATCCCTCTGAGTAAACACAGCCTTGCAACGCACATATTTCCAAGCAACAGTAATGTTAAGATGTCGGGAGAATTTACAGTTTTGCTGTGATTTATGGAAGTATTTCTATTTACTGGGGGGTCTTGCTTAGAGTTCCCCAAAGCCCAGGGAGCCATTTGAAAGCGTAGTTGTAAATGCAGAAAAAAGAAAATGGGGGGGGGGAGTAAAATANGGTCTTGCTTAGAGTTCCCCAAAGCCCAGGGAGCCATTTGAAAGCGTAGTTGTAAATGCAGAAAAAAGAAAATGGGGGGGGGGAGTAAAATATGGAGGCACCGTGTATACAAGTCCTCAAGTCTGAAAATGGCCAAGTTTGGAGTCATCTTGCCCTTAAGTAAAGAAAAACACTGCAGTTTTTTGATATACTTCCTGCTCCTCTGTTTTGTTTTGTTTTGTTTTGTTTAAATACTGCTGTTTTTCTTTTGCTTCCGTGATTCCTTGTTCAGGCTTTTGCATGCATTCCAGGGAGCGATAACTTGAGTTTTACTGAATGGNTCTGTTTTGTTTTGTTTTGTTTAAATACTGCTGTTTTTCTTTTGCTTCCGTGATTCCTTGTTCAGGCTTTTGCATGCATTCCAGGGAGCAATAACTTGAGTTTTACTGAATGGATTCTTGAAAGAATTGGCAATCCATGTAACCCTTGATTTACAACGGTTCCGTTTAGTGACCGTTTAAGCATACAACGGGACTCGGGTTTGCGTGTCACACTCAATTGTGTCTGTTGTTCTTCCTTTTTCCTGCCCTCCACCAGGTGTGTTATCCGGTTTCCCAGCACAGTCATCAAAATCCAGTTCACATCCCTCTACCATCGAGAGGAAGCCAGAGAGGACACGGCATCTCCTCCACTCCGGCCACTCTACCCCCAGATCTCGCCGCTTAAGATCCACATTCCAGAGCTGGATCTGCAGAATTTGGTCAGCCCCTTGCCTTCTCCTACTGGTACCATCAGGTAAGCGGTGTGGTTCTCCAGCACAGGTGTGCCCATCACCATAATCAACAAACGCCCCTTCGCTTTTCCCAAAAAATTCCCATTTGTCTCCTGATACAGGGAGTCATACATTACATTGCATTGATTGATGCATTAGCCCTGGATCAGCCATATCAAAGGGCAGAGTTCCAGAAGCAAATTATGAGTAAAATTTGATAAAAGCAATTTAAAATGGAATTGGAATAAAATATAGTCTAAAATGAAATTGGAGTAAAATACCATGTAAAATTAAATTGGAATAGCAATAGCATAACTTTGTCCCTTGTACTTTTATGATGTATATTGACTGTTTCCTAGTATGATTTGATTGCTTATTGTACCCTATGACTATTATTAAGTGTTGGACCTGGTGATTCTTGACTCTGGATGGATGTCTCTTTTCTTTTATGTACACTGAGAGTATTTACATCAAGACAAATTCCTTGTGTGTCCAATCACACTTGGCCAATAAAGAATTCTTATTCCATTCTATTCTATTCTATTTTCTATTCTACTCTACTCTACTCCACTCTACTCTATTCTTATTGTACCCTATGGCTATTATTAAGTGTTATACCTGATGATTCTTGACTCTTGATGAAATGTCTCTTTCTTTTATGTACACTGAGAACATTTGCATCAAGACAAATTCCTTGTGTGGAATCCAGTCACACTTGGCCAATAAAGAATTCTATTCTATTTTCTATTCTATTCTAATATCCCATGCCATCCCATTCTATTTAAATTCTATTCCCATATCCTTCTATTCTGTTGTACCCTATGAGTATTATTAAGTGTTGTACCTGGTGATTCTTGACTCTTGACGAATGTATCTTTTCTTTTATGTACACTGAGAGTATTTACACCAAGACAAATTCCTTGTGGGTCCAATCACACTTGGCCAATAAAGAATTCTATTAATCTATTAAAATGAGCATTTATACTTATATACTGCTTCCCAGTGCTTCACAACTCTCCCGAAGTGGTTTACAGAGTCAGCCTGTCGCCCCCAACAATTGGGGCCCTCATTTTACTGACTTTGGAAGGAGAGAAGGCTGAGTCAACAATGAGCCAGTCAGGATTGAATTGCTGGCAGTCGGCTGAATTAGCCTGCAATATTCTAATCATTGTGCCACCATGGCAAGGAAGGGAAGGGAAAGGAAAAGGAATAATAGCATTTAGACTTACATACTGCTTCCCAGTCCTCCCTAAGCAATTTACAGAGTCATCCTCTTGCCCCCAACAATCTGGGTCCTCATTTTACCCACCTGGGAAGGATGGAAGGTTGAGGCAACCTGGAGCCTGACAGTAATGATCGTGGGAGACTTGGGTCAAAGCTCATGTGAAGCAGAAGATAAGTTCACCTTCTGCAATGCTTTTGTTAGAAGACGTGGGTGGAACTACGGCGCTGAAGCTGGGAAGGGGAAGGCAACTGGTGTCTTTTTTCCTTTCTGTGTTGATTCCACTTTCTTCAGGAAGCAAATATCACGTGCCCCAAAGGGTGATACGTTTTGCTCGACACACCCGAGAGCCACTGTTGATCCAGGCAAGCTCCAGCTTGCTGGTCTTGAAGGGAAACATTTCCCCTTTTCCAGAGAGGGAGAAAGAGACCCGAGATCCCCATTGCAGAGACCAAGGAGCCCGAAAAGTGTGAAGTGTCTCCTCTGAACTTGAGATGCTGGAAACCCACCAGAGTGGAAGTCTCCAACCTTGGGCACTTTAAGACTGGTGGACTTCAACTCCCAGCATCCCTCAGCCAGGAATTCTGGGAGTTGAAGTTCACAAGTCTTAAATTTACCACTTTCACTTTCTCCCTTCCTCCCTCTTTTTTCCTTTCTTCTCTCCGCCCTCTTTTCCTACCCCTCCAACTCCTTTCCATCCCTCCCTCCTTTCCCTCTCCCTCTTCTTCCCTTCCTTCTCTCCTCCCTCCCCTCCACCTCCTTTCCTTCTTCCCTCCCTTCCTTCTCCCTCTTCTTTCTTTCCTTCTCTCCTCCCTCTCTCCCTCCCCCTCCAACTCCTTTCCTCCCTTCCATCCCTCCCTCCCTTCCCTTTTCTCTCCTTTTTTCCTTCTTTCTCTCCTCCTTCCTTCTCTACCTCTCCGCTTCCTTCTTCTCTACCCTTCCACTTCTTTCCTTCTTAATCCTTCCTTCCTTCCTTTCCTCCCCCACCCCCACCCCGTTCTGCCCTCCCTCCTGAAGAAGGAGAAGTTCAAGCTTGGACATTGCCCTCGTTCTATAAGTCACTCCACACTTCTTCACTTCCACTTAGCTGGTAACAAAGCTCCAATCTTTCTTGAAGGGGATGTAAAAAGGGCCCCCTCAGGTTTTTTTTTCCTCCTTCCCTGAATTCTCCTTCCTTCCTTCTTTTCATTCCCTTTTAGTTCCTTGGTTGCACTGAGCTGGGATTTTTTATTTTATTTTGTCAAGCAATTATTAGATAACAGGTATAAGTATAAACATGGTTATGAATACATGAAATGGATACATATAAGAAAAATAAAAAGAAATAGTAAGACAGGGACGGTAGGCACATTGGTGCGCTTATGCACGCTCCCTACAGACCTCCTAGGAAAGGGGTGAGGTCAACAGTAGACAGTCTAAGGTTAAAGTTTTTGGCTAGAAACCACAGAGTCAGGTAGAGGATTCCAGACATTGACCCCTCTGTGGCTGAAGTCATATTTCCTGCAATCAAGTTTGGTGCGGTTTACCTTGAGTTTGTATCTGTTGTTTGCTCTTATATTGTCGCCTTGTGTTGCCCCACAAGGAGGAAGCCGAAGACAGTGCCATACAGAGCCTCCGTATTCCAAGGCACTCTACCTTTACGCACCAGAACTCTGTGTGTGTATGTGTGTGTAAACTGGGATGGGGGGGAAGGTCCCTCCAAGAGGCTTGTTTTTTGAGCCTGCCACGACACCTCTCCCTGGCAAAGCTTTTGCAGGCTCCTTTTGAGGAATGCCAACCATCCTGGCAAGAAGGCGGAAATTATTTTCTGTTGAAGTTTTCTCTCCGGGTTCCTCCCCCCTCTGGTGGTGCCTGGAAGCTGTTCTCATGAGATCAGCTTTCCTCTCCTTCCCTGTTTCCCCCCACCCCCTTCTCCCTCCACATCCCATCCCACCCCTTTTGGCACCATTCGCTTACCTAATTTGGTGCGCCCTTGCCCTGCGTCTTCCTGATTGGTCCCCGGGAAAGTTTTCCAGCAAAGATCTTTTCCTTTTTGGAAATCAGAAACCCGTACCTCCCTCTTTCCCCCTGTTGGCAGACGCAAACTGATATCATCATCATCATCATCATCATTATGATTCTTTTTTTCCCTCCCATTTGTTTGTTTGGATTAAGTTAAGCGGCAGCATTTACCAGAATACGATACACGATACAGGCTGGTCAAAACAAACCTTGTTAGGCCATCCTTGCTCTGCTCTCTGTGGTTTCTCGTCATTAGGTTCTTGCAAGGTTTTCCCCCTGTAACTGTCTCTTTTTTTTTTGAAAATGCTGGGAAGTTTTTCCTCCACTTGGTCTTGTTTTTCCTTACAGACAATCTTGATTTCCAAGGAAACGCAGTTTCAATCTGTGCCTTTCGATGAAAGCAATCTGCACCATGAACGAAATTGTGTATCAGAATTTTTGCAAGTCTCTTTTTTGAGTGTGTGCTCCAAGGAAATTTTAATCCAAAGGGGAGTCTGGAGAAATTCAATCTTATCTAGTGATGGTTCTCAATGCAAAGATGGTGGATTGTGTCCCATCTCAGAGAGTGACGGGGTTCGGATTATGCCTAACCTTCCCAGAGAGGAATTTTGCATTCTTTTGTTCATTTCCTTTTCTTTGTTTTGTCTCCTCCTTTCCAATCCTGTACAGGAAATCCTCTATTTACAACAGTTCGTTTAGTGACCGTTTAAACATAAACCACAAAAAAAGAGACCAAAGCCTCCCTGTGGTCCTGGGATCAGAATTCAGACCTTGGCAACTGAATTCTATTTATGACGGTTGCAATCTCCTGTCATATGATCCCCTTTTGCTACCTTCTGACAAGCCAGGTCAGTTGGGGAAGCCAGGTTCATTTAACAACCATATTAAAAACTGCAGTAATTCATTTAACAACAGTGACAAGGACAGTCATAAAATGGGACAAAAGTCACAGAACAAATCTTTCGTTTACAAAAATTTTGGGCTCAACTGTGATAATTCATGGAAGTCTACCTGAATTCTTTTGAACTAAATTTAAGTACTTAAGTCTGACTTTCTATTCTTTAAACGTCATTTTAAATCGAAAGTATGGTGGAGGAGAGGGTTTTTTTTTAATTAGAATTGTGCCCTGTTTAGCAAAATCTACCAACTTCAGCAGTTTCAACTCCATGATGGGGAAAAAAAAAAGGCTGTTGCTTTTTAAACTTTTGCCTTCCTTCCTTCCTCCCTGCTCATTCTTCCTCTTCTCCCATCTACCCCTCTGGGTTTGTTTTTTTTCTCTCTTAAGCCCTTTGTTGAAATCTTAAATTGCTGTTTGCCCACGTTAAAAGACTAGGCAATAAATAATTAGATTTTTCTTCAGTCCTTGAATAAGTTGGCTTGGTACAGCCTAAGTCTTTGTTTTGAATTTGGATTTGTCAAATAACAGGAATATATATATATATTGGGGGGGGGGATATTTGGTGTTTTGTTTACTTCTTTGCAGAACACAGAGGGAAGGGAAACGGCTCTTGGCTGGGTGTAAAATGCCAGGGGAAGCATCCTGCAGTGAGATCATGCTTTGTCTGCAAACTGCCAAAATAGAAAACAGTGACAAGCCAAGATTTTACAGAAAACATAAAGCAGAAATGTTTGAGGTGTATGGCTTCGGAGGCAGGGTGCAAATAAGACCTTCGGGTCTTTAAAAAAAAAAAAACTTGAAATGCAAGTTGGTGAATTTCTTCCTGTTTTGTCCAGAAGCTGGGTTTTACCTTTGTGAACAAACCCGCAAGGCTAGGATAGGTTGCAAACCATTTAAAGCTGCAGGTTTTAAATGTTTTGTTTTTTGTTTTTTTTTAAAGAGAAAATAATAACAATAATAATAATACCCTGATTCTACAAAAAAACACCCTCCTTGGAACAGCTTGTATCCTTCGACGCTACCTTAACAGTTCCTAAGTCCTTGGTTAGGACTCGAGCTGTTGAGCTACCAACCAGCCCCAAAGACTCTGAATCTCCCCAAAGATTCACCACCACCACCACCATAACAACAATGATAATAATGAAAAACAGTTCAGTTAGAAACAGATTGAGATAAAAATGGCTTGCAAAAAAGGGTGAAAAATGCATGCCATAAAGAAAGCCGACCCAGTTAGAAATAAAATTTTATATATGTATAAAGGTTTGTGTGTGTTTGTGTGTAATATATGTCTATGTTTTCCTTGTAGAGAACTTTTGTTTGAAAGCAAAAATGTCCAAAAAATGATGTTCCCACTGTAGGAATAAGTTCAGTTTGGATATAAGAAATTGAAGGTCTTGTATGCTTGTACATAAAACAAGGGTCTTCAAACTTGGAAAGTTTAAGACTTGTGGATTTCAACTCCCTAATTCCTGAGCTAACATGACTGGAGGAGGAATTCTGGGAGTTGAAGTCCACAAGTCTTAAAGCGGTCAAGGTTGGAGACCCTGATCTAGAGGAGGCCTGAAGAAGACATGCTGGCTAAGTTCCACCACCTTCTCCTGCAACCTAACATTCTAGCTCAAGGGCCTCCAAACCTGGCCAAGTTTAAGACTTGTGGACTTCAACTCCTAGAATTCTTGAGCTAACATGACTGGAGGAATTCTGGGAGTTGAAGTCCACAAGTCTTTTAAAGCTGTCAAGTTTGAAGACCTCTGACATAAAGAGATTCTTGCAAGCTTCGTCTTGTGCCTTCACACAAGTCTGATTTTCAACAGCTTAGCAACTCGATAAGAGATTTCTTAGTGGTAGGGCCCCCATCCCCCAAACTTAATAATTTCTTCTCTAATCAAACTTAATAATTTCTTCTCTAACTTCTAATTAGGCTGCTGGAGTGGACAATTTTCAGTGGGGGGGGGCAGGTTCATTCTGATTCTTACATAAATCTGTCAACATCAAAAATGTGGGGGAATGCCTGAAAAAACTGAGAATCAATAATAATTGTGATTTATTTATTTATTCATTTTGCAGCTCCCTTCACCGATCTGTGTTGATTTTGCTATTTGAAAAACATAAAATGCTTTATGTAAACTCCTTAGCATGCTCATAAAATTTACCCTGTTTGGTTTATTTATTAAATGTAAACATGTAGTTTAACCAGACAGAAGAAACCAGCCATCCTTACGATCATAAAATTAGAGTTATTTCTTCTGGCCTTCAGCTGTTCATATTTTTAGGAAGGAAAAAAAAACTTGGAATAGACAGGGACAAATAAGATATGAAAGTTTGGCTGTTGGGTATAATGCATTCAATCTTAATTTCTGCTCCTGAGATTTAATTCTTAGGTTTCTGAATCTGGAAAGTTTTGCTTAGACTGATTGAAATTCAGAGCTTCTTTTTCTTGTTAGACAAACTGATTTTTCTGTTGCTGAAACTAAAGAAAACACTTTCTAAAGCATGCCTTATAAGTCCTTTTATGTGGCATTTGTCTCTAAATAGCTGACAAGCCACAGACATCAAGTACAAAGCCATACCATTATTTTTTTTAAATAAACAAAAATGATCAATCTGTCCACACGATCTACCAATCTGTCGATGCAATCCACACAGATAATAGAATGAATTATAAAAAGCAGAGCCCCGTTTCTCGTCACACACACCTTCATCATAAATGTGGATATGGTTTATCACCCTGCTGGCTTGAAGAGGTGTGGACTTCCAACTCCCAGAATTCCTGGCTGGCAGGTTGCTGAGGAATTCTGGGAGTTGAAGTCCAAACAACTTGATTGGGGAAATGCTATCCTATCTATCTTAGAAACCAGCCATCTCCCTCATTGAGCAAGGGTTGAAGTCCACCCGTGTTGTCTGGAAAATTTGGGGGTTGAAGTCCACACATTAAGTTGCTAAGGCTGATGAGAAGCCCTGAATGAAATTCAGATCTTTTAATCCAATGAATAAAGGGAGAAGATGACAAGCCAGAGACCTGATCTCTGGCCTGAAATGAGGTCCAGTCCAGTTAATACTTGGATGGCAGGTCATTCCAGGAATCCAGGGCTCTTGGTCAAACCAGGACATTGAGCGACCGTCTCCAACCCAGCATTGGTAAATCATTTCTGTAACGCTTATGACTTGTGATGGCGAACCTATGGCACAGGTAGCATGTGGAGCCATTTGTGTGGGCACGTGAGTCCCAGCCAAACTTATCTGCACTGCGCATGCATGTGCTTCCCCGCTGATTTTCAGCCTGTTTGAGGCTGTTTTCGCCCTCTCAGGGGCTCAAGGGAAGCCCCCACAGCCTCAGGAGGCGAAAAAACGGGCCTTCCGGAAATACCAGAAATGCCAAAACAGGCCTGTTTTTCAGCCTCCTGAGGCTGCAGAGGCTTCCCTTGAGCCCCTGAGAGGATGAAAATGGCCTCCCCCCAGCTCCTGAGGCCCTCTGTAGGCTGAAAACGGGCACTTCCGGTATTTCCGGAAGGCCCATTTTTCGACCTCCCAAGGCTGCAGAGGCTTCTCTTGAGCCTCCAGGAGGGTGAAAATGGCCTCAAATGGGCCGAAAAATCAGCTGGGAGGTGCACACATATACAGGTAATGGGGCAGGGGGTGTTGCACAGGGGCAGGGTGCATTGCATTGTTGGTGCCAGCATGCGCATGCTTTCAGCACGCCACAACAAAAAGGTTCACCATCACTGTCCTATGAGTTCTGGATGGTCGTCGTCATTCAGACTCCAGTCCACCTTGAACCAACAAGGTTTCTTAAATTTGTCACATCTTGGCTTAGGTGAGCTTGCATTCCTTTATCTCCCAGCACCTTTTGAGGAATCAGTAATTCAATAATTAAGTCCTGTTGCATGAATTCAGCACCTCCAAAAGCTCTCTCTCCCCTTTCCCCTCATTTTTATCTACAGCCTTATGATCAATAAAATCAAGGTACAAAATTGGGAATCCAGACAAACAAGCCAGGCACCGAGAAGGATGAGAAAGAGGACACCAACTGCTTTCAGCAAGCTGTAGAAAGCTACCTAGAAAGCTGGCAGCAGCTGTGGGTTTCACAAGTCACATCTTGCAGAAATGCCACCTGGCAAGTTGTGAGATAACTCCTTTGGTGGAGCATAAACGACCACGTTGGCTTTTCCTTCCAAGAAGTTCTCATGATGCCATTCAAGAAATGCCTCAGGGAAAAAGGATAACTCCACTTCGTTCCTGGCCAGGGAATAAGAGATGAGGAAGTCTTTCCTGCCTGACTTTACAATAATTTATCTCCTCTTTAAAAAAGAGACCGGATTCAAGTTTATGACCGTTTTTAACCAGGGGTGGGATTCAGCCGGTACGGACTGGTTCAGACGAACCGGTTGTTACATCGGTTGAATCCCACCACTGTTTTTAACTATGGTTGTTAAATCATCACAGCCATTAATCAAATCATGTGGTTGTTGAACAAACCATGGTGGTCTTAAGCTGGTGAGTTGCTGGCCAAGCACCCAAACTGTAGTAGTGTGTCAGTCATAACTTCAAGAACCAGATGTAAGTGTTTTTTCCGGAGTCAATCGTAACTTGGAACAGTCCCCAAATGACCAGTTGTAAGTTGAGAACTACTTGTAGGACAGGCAAGGCTGACATGGGGTTTCTTCTCTGGTATTTTGTGGTTGGATCTGTGCTTTTGTACAAGGGCATTGTTTTGTCTCCACCAGATGAGCATGGTTGTTTCTGGCCACTCTGTTTGGGTTATGCAAGATGTGTGAAGATCTTCTGTTTCTCATGATAGGGATCTAAATCCAGAGCTCCCTTAATTGGGAACAGATTTCTTTTAGGGAAGACGCCCAGCATTGGTATGGTTTGAAAAGCTTCATATTGGCAAAGCCTAGTGAGATCCTTCACCATTCAGAAGTCCAGTTGACCCAACATCCAAAAATCTCTTTATCAGGATGACTGAGAATCTTCATCCACATTTCACCATTCGGGGGTTGCATTTTGCACCTGCCGGCTGGGGAATTCTGGGAGTTGAAGTCCACTTATCTAGTGACCAAGCTGGAGAAACACTGAACTATATTAGGGGGTCTTCAAACTTGACAGCTTTAAGACTTGTGGACTTCAACTCCCAGAATTCCTCCTCTAGTCATGTTAGCTCAGGAATTCTGGGAGTTGAAAGCCACAAGTCTTAAACTTGCCAAGTTGAAAGACCCTTTATCTATTCTAGCTATTCTGATCTATTATTTTTCTCTTTATCTATTCTATGTCTCTTTCTATTCTGTCCATCTATTCTATCTTGCACTCTCTCTCCCTCTAATTATTATATCTATCTCTTTATTTTACCTCTTTCCCTATCTATCTATTCCAGGGGTCTTCAAACTTGACAACTTTAAGACTTGTGGACTTCAACTCCCAGAATTCCTCCTCCAGTCATGTTAGTTCAGGAATTCTGGGAGTTGAAGTTCACAAGTCTTAAACCTGCCAAGTTTGAAGACTCTTGCTCTAGACCATAGAGATGGACATCTGTCAAAGATGCTCTAATACAGTATATCTCAATTTTAGCAACTTTAAGACTTGTGGACTTCAACTCCAAGAATTCCCCAGCCAACATGAGGAATTGGCAATTGCTAAAGATTTTTTAAATATTATTCCCCCCCCCAAATCTATTTGCATTGTTTGTACTTTCTTCTCATATATGCTTTAGATTAGTTTGCTAATCTTGGCAAACTTTTAAGACCGTTGGACTTCAACTCCCAGGATTCCCTAGCCAGTATGGGTGTGAAAGCCCACCCACCTTCAAAGTTACTAAAGTTGAAAAACGCACTTAGCCTTAGAATAACTTATATTTTCGCTTTGAATGTACACTGATTGGCATGCATTAAAATGAAATTTTGTTGCAAAAGGCATTATTCAGGTGAGGAAAGCTAACTGGCTGGGGAATCCTGGGAGTTGTAGTCTACCCGTCTTAAAAGTCTCCAAGGTTGAAATGTGTCAGCCCGAGGAAGATCTCAGATCTGCATAAAATCTTGGTAGCCCCTGTCCCCCATTCTGCTGCCCGAACGGCAGGGCATGTGTTGTGTTGAATGCAACGCAACCCCAATGGGTGCAAGGAGCCATCCTGAGCAGATCCTGACCTTGGCTACAGCATGGAAGACTTCAGAGTCTTTCCAGGGCAGGGAAACCCTTTCCCGGGTGTGTCTATGTAACTGCTCCGCACTTTTTTGAGGTTCTGGGGCAACATTTTTGAAGCTCTAATGAAAGGCGTGGACCAAACTGACCAAACCTGTTCCTTACACAATATGTCACTTTCAGATATACATACACACACACACACACACACACCTTGGTTCCCTTGGCTGTCTATCAAAAATTTATGGCTTCTCCTTTTTTTAAAAAAAATTGATTTTCTATTAAATACATTGCTTAGTGCTTTATAAACATCGTGTTGTTTGGGAATTTTAATTTGTTCTGATCCAAACTCGGACGCTTGGCAAATTGGTTCCTATTTATGATGGTCGCAGCATCCCGAGGGGGTGGGTGTTTCACGTGACACTCTTTGCGACTTTCCAACAAGCCAACGTCCAAGGAGAAGGCCAGATTCGCTCAACAACCGGATTGCTAGCTTAACCAACTTCCGATTAACAACCGAGGCCAGAAACGTTGTAAAACGGGGCAAAACTCACTTCACAAATGTCTCACTTAACGACAGAAATGTTGGGCCCGATTGGGGTCATAAGCCAAGGACTGCCTGTAGTCCTCAAATTATGACAATTGAGCCCAGGATATTTGTTGCTCAGGGAAACATTTGTTAAGAAAGTAATGAAAACATCTGCAAAAAAAACAACTCCGAGAGCACCAAGGACTCCACAGTCGTCGTTGTTCTCATCCTCCTCCTCCCTGCAAACACCCCTCCCTTCTAGTACTGATGCTATTACCTAGTTGGGTCATGAAATGTCTGCAGGGAAATGGCCAAGCTCAGAGAGCACCAAAGACCCCACAGTCGTCCTCCTGCTCCTCTTCCTGCTCCTCTTCCTCCTCTTCCTCTCTGCAAGCCCCACTCCCTTCTAGCACTGATGATGTTACCTAGCTGGGTTATGAAACATTGCAAGAAAACAACCAAGGTCAGAGAGCACCAAGGACCCCACAGTCCTCCTCTTCCTCCTCCTCCTCCCTGCAAATACTCCCTCCTCCTCCTCCCTGCAAATACCTTCTAGCACTGATAATATTACTTAGGTGGGTCATGAAACGTCTGCAAGAAAACAACCAAGCTCAGAGAGCACCAGGGACCCCACAGTTCAACCCTGAGCTACAAATATCCTTTATTGGTACAAACTTCAGTGGTTTCCTTAAGGGCAGTATTTTATGATTGCTTCCTGCCCAATGTCTCACCGATAACTCGGGATTCTGTTCAGCATGCTTTGCATGTTGCTTCAACTATGGTGATTTGGGCTGATGGTGGTTGAAGGCAGGTCAAAATATAGCTTACATGAAGGAATGTCTGCAGAAAACGCTTAATCAAAGAAATCAAGATGGCAGATGTCATTATGGCCATCATCTTGACACCCTCTTGACTTCTTTAGACCATTCCGTGGAGATTGACCCTTGAGGGCCACACAATATGGGCTTTCTAATACTTGCAGTATGGTTTTTCTGAGCCTGCATGCAATTACAGTCTGGCTTTCTTGAAAGATGGTCTCCCTCAGATCAAACTTGACCAAGATTGTTGGCTTTGCTTGCTTTTTAATCCTCCTACAACATGTTTTCCTGAAAGAGGCAAGAGCTTAAGCAACCATGAATTATTCTTTTTTTCCCCCTGTGTTGTTCTTTGGCAGTGCATGTTTTTTTCTAGATTTGCAACTGTGAGTGCCCTCTTGTGGCCCTTATCCCTGGTAATTTTATCAGCAAGAAATTGAAATGTACAAAATACAAAGACTGTAACTTGACAACTTTGGCTGCTTCTCATAAATGTAGATTTGCATCTTCTAAGACAGAGTGTGCCCAACCTTGGCAACTTTTCAGACCTGTGCATTTTCATTTTGTAACCCAGGGGTGTCCAACCTTGGTAGCTTTTAAGACTTGTGGACTTCAACTCCCAGAATCCCCCAGCTAGTCCACAAGTCTTAAAAGTTGCCAAGATTGGACACCCCTGGGTTACAAAGATGAAAATCCACAAGTCTTAAAAAGTTGCTACGGTTAGACTCTTGTATGCTAAGCTTTGGCTGGTTGATTTGCATCCACCCTATCTTGTTGGGTTCACACAACGCCACAAACAGTAGTTTGCAAAGCCAACCTGAGCCAAAACTTAAGATGCTACATTATGGGATAATGCAACAGTTGAACCCACTTGGTTGGAGATCTGCTTTTGACTTATCTGAAAAGATCTACTCAGTTGAACTGGTTAAACATTGTCCTGCTACGCCTTAGCCTTGGTTGAATCATTAACTTCAGGAGAACAATAAAGATAATTTAATCATCAACAGATCTAAACTCCGCTACAAATTTGTAAGATTAATTATGCAATGGTGAGAGTTAATGTTTTTGAAAATCCATAGATCACAATTTATTATGGGCCAATCATGAGGAAGAATAACTGAGCTCTTGCATTGACCAAAAACTATTGTGTGAAGATAGATTGTGGTAGCTTGTTCGACAAACTGGGATTAAGCAAGCCCTAGTTTAGGACATAAACAAGCAATACGGTACTGAGATAATCTTAGAGTGGTTCCCTCCCAGGCCAGTCTTGGAAGCGAATAGATATATTTGGTTTTTAATAGGTAAGCGGTTACATTTGGATCCAAAATCACATGAAAAATTGACCTGGTGGTATAATAAGCAAACTTGAATGCAGGGAGGAAAAATGATGTAAACACTTGACTCAAAGAGAGTGAGTTACTTAAATTGATTTAGGATGATTGTTTGAATGAGAAATGGTCTTCTGAATGCGATTTAATATCAGATGTATGTTTGAAACACAGATGTACTGTTTGTGTGTGTGTGTGTATATATATATATGTGTGTATTTGTTTTTTTAAGTTTTCGCGGGTACTTACATGTGTGCTGTTCAGCTTCCTTCAGGTATTATCCCACGTCATT